>BGPR01042114.1:0-11246 GCA_013235015.1 Araneus ventricosus | reverse complement strand
CAATCCGTTTCTCTATATCTCCATTATTTCTCGAGATAATCGCGAATGTAAGCAAATTTTGTTAAAATTACTTCGAAATGGGTGAAATATATATACGTTTGATATGTATAAAAAATTAGTGTTTTCCGATGTAAAATGACGTTCTGAGAGCAACGGTGCAATCCGTTTCTCTATATCTCCATTATTTCTCGAGATAATCGCGAATCTGAGCAAATTTTGTTAAAATTACTTCGAAATGGGCGAAATATATATACGTTAGATATGTGTGTAAAATTAGTGTTTTCCTACGTAAAATGACGTTCTGAGAGCAACCGTGCAATCCGTTTCTCTATATCTCCATTATTTCTCGAGATAATCGCGAATCTAAGCAAATTTTGTTAAAATTACTTCCAAATGGGCGAAATATATATACGTTTGATATGTATGAAAAATTAGTGTTTTCCTACGTAAAATGACGTTCTGAGAGCAACGGTGCAATCCGTTTCTCTATATCTCCATTATTTCTCGAGATAATCGCGAATCTAAGCAAATTTTGTTAAAATTACTTCCAAATGGGCGAAATATATATACGTTTGATAAATATGAATAATTAGTGTTTTCCTATGTAAAATGAGATTCTAAAGACAATGGTGCAATCGTTTCTCTATATCTCCATTATTTCTCGAGATAATCGCGAATCTAAGCAAATTTTGTTAAAATTACTTCCAAATGGGCGAAATATATATACGTTTGATAACTATGAATAATTAGTGTTTTCCTATGTAAATGACTTCTGAACACAATCATGCTCCGTTTTCTTAACTCAATTAGTTCACAGAAAATCGTGATCTAAAAATTTCGTCAAAATTACTTCCAAATTGCGAAATATATAAAGTTTGATAACTATAATAATTAGTGTTTTCCTATGTAAAATGACTTCTGAACACAATGTGCAATCCGTTTTTCTTATCTCAATTGATTCACAGAGATAATCGTGATCTAAAAAATTTCGTCAAATTACTTCAAATTGCGAAATATATATACGTTTGATAACTATTAATAATTAGTGTTTTCCTATGTAAAATGACTTTCTGAACACAATGGTGCAATCCGTTTCTCTATATCTCAATTAGTTCACGAGATAATCGTGAATCTACAAATTTCGTCAAAATTGCCTCCAAATTTGCGAAATATATATAAGTTTGATAACTATTAATAATTAGTGTTTTCCTATGTAAAATGACTTTCTGAACACAATGTGCAATCCGTTTTTCTATATCTCAATTAGTTCCAGATAATCGTGATCTAAAAAATTTCGTCAAATATTAAATTGCAAATATATATAGTTTGATAACTATAATATTAGTGTTTTCCTATGTAAAATGACTTCTGAACACAATTGAATCCGTTTTCTATATCTCAATTAGTTCACAGAATAATCGTGATCTAAAATTTCGTCAAAATTACTTCCAAATTGAAATATATATACGTTTGATAACTATAATATTAGTGTTTTCCTATGAAAATGACTTCTGAACACAATGTGCAATCCGTTTTTCTATATCTCAATTAGTTCACAGATAATCGTGATCAAAAAAATTTCGTCAAAATATTCCAAATTGCGAAATTATATACGTTTGATCTATAATAATTAGTGTTTTCCTATGAAAATGACTTCTGAACACAATGTGCAATCTTTCTCTATATCTCAATTGGTTCACGAGATAATCATGGAATCTAAAAAATTTCGTCAAATTCCAAATTGCGAAATATATAGTTTGATAACTATAATAATTAGTGTTTTCCGTAAAATGACTTCTGAACACAATGTGCAATCCGTTTTCTATATCTCAATTAGTTCACAGATAATCGTGATCAAAAACCGACAAAATTACTTCAAATTGCGAAATATATATAGTTTGATAACTATAATAATTAGTGTTTTCCTTGTAAAATGACTTCTGAACCAATGTGCAATCCGTTTTCTATATCTCAATTAGTTCACAGAGAAATCGTGATCTAAAAATTTCGTCAAAATTACTTCCAAATTGCGAAATATATATACGTTTGATAACTATAATAATTAGTGTTTTCCTATGTAAAATGACTTCTGAACACAATGTGTAATCCGTTTTCTATATCTCAATTGATTCACAGAGAAATCGTGATCTAAAAAATTTCGTCAAAATTACTCCAAATTGCGAAATATATATGTTTGATAACTATAATAATTAGTGTTTTCCTATGTAAAATGACTTCTGAACACAATTTGCAATCCGTTTTTCTTAACTCATAGTTCAGAAAATCTGATCTAAAAAATTTCGTCAAAATTACTTCCAAATTGCGAAATATATAGTTTGATAACTATAATAATTAGTGTTTTCCTATGTAAAATGACTTCTGAACACAATGTGCAATCCGTTTTCTTATACTCAATTGATTCAGAAAATCGTGATCTAAAAAATTTCGTCAAAATTACTTCCAAATTGCGAAATATATACGTTTGATAACTATAATAATTAGTGTTTTCCTATGTAAAATGACTTCTGAACACAATGTGCAATCGTTTTTCTTATACTCAATTAGTTCACAGATAATCGTGATCTACAAATTTCGTCAAATCTTCCAAATTGAAATATATATAATTTGATAACTATAATAATTAGTGTTTTCCTATGTAAAACGTTCTGAACACAATGTGCAATCCGTTTTCAATCTCAATTAGTTCACGAGAAATCGTGATCTACAAATTTCGTCAAATATTCCAAATTGCAGAAATATATATAAGTTTGATAACTATTAATATAGTGTTTCCTATGTAAAATGACTTCTGAACAACATGTGCAATCCGTTTTCTTACTTCAATAGTTCACAGAAAATCGTGATCTAAATTTCGTCAAATTCTTCAAATTCGAAATATGTCGAAATCGTATCAAAATTTCGTCAAAATTACTCCAAATTGAGAAATATATATAGTTTGATAACTATAATAATTAGTGTTTTCCTATGAAAATGACTTCTAGACACAATGTGCAATCCGTTTTCTATAAATTAGTTCAAAGAATCGTGGATCTAAAAATTTCGTCAAAATTGCTTCCAAATTGCGAAATATATAATTTGATAACTATAATAATTAGTGTTTTCCTATGTAAAGACTTCTGAACACAATGTGCATCGTTTTCTTATACTCAATTAGTTCACGAGAAAATCGTGGATCTAAAAATTTCGTCAAAATTACTTCCAAATTGCAGAAATATATAGTTTGATAACTATAATAATTGGTGTTTTCCTATGTAAAAGACTTCTAGACACAATGTGCAATCCGTTTTCTTATCTCAATTAGTTCACAGAAAATCTGGATCTAAAAAATTTCGTCAAATTCCAAATTGCGAAATATATATACGTTTGATAACTATAATAATTAGTTTTCCTATGTAAAATGACTTCTGAACACAATCATGCAATCCGTTTTCTTATATCTCAATTAGTTCACAGAGAAATCGTGATCTAAAAAATTTCTCAAAATTACTTCAAATTGCGAAATATATATAGTTTGATAACTATAATTTAGTGTTTTCCTATGTAAAATGACTTCTGAACACAATGTGCAATCCGTTTTTCTTATCAAATAGTTCACAGAGAAATCGTGATCAAAAAATTTCGTCAAATTACTTCCAAATTGCGAAATATATAGTTTGATAACTATAATAATTAGTGTTTTCCTATGTAAAATGACTTCTCACAGACGAAATCATTTATATCTCGTATAAATTTCTCAGAAGTTAATGAGGTAAATTACCAAAATTTGTGTCAATTATTAATTAACTGGATGTTTCATAACTTTTGCTCTTTGAAAAATTGACAGTAATTTTTTCTCTTGACTAATAATAAGTTTTAATAATAAGTTTCGTTAAAATCGTCAAGTGGTTTAGAGATGTGGAACATCATACAATGACTTTTATTTATATTAATATTTGCCGCGCTTTTATTATTTAGACAAAAAAATGAAAAAACTTGTAAATAAAAAATAAATTAGTTTTTATTGCATTTTAATAAAAGCACTTTTAAAAGTTTTTATGTACTTTTCATATTTCATCAAGCAAGTTTTGAAAATTCAAACCCTGTCATGTAACCAGTAACAATTAAATGTTAATGATCGCTGTAAATATGAGAGAGCTCCTGGTTTCCGAAAATTTATGCTAATTTTACAATTCTACTAGCTTTCTGCTCGATATTAAATTTGCAGTGAAAATCCAAATATTTAAATCAATGATAAAGTTCTTGTTCACCATCGCAAATCCTGATATACCTGGTTCTAGGAATAACGTTATTCCTCTTCCTCAAAAGTTTATTCCCCAAAGTGACCACCCAAATTCTGTCCAGCGACAACCACAAACGACCTGAGAAGCAGCTGCCCGCCTCGCCTATTATAAGCGAGGGGAAAGCAAGCGATTTTCTGTCGGAGCCGGTTTTCGGGCGATAAACAGGTGAGCAACTTTCTACGTCGGAGCCGGTTTTGAGTAACTATTGAGGACGACTTTCTGCGACAGCCGGTTTTAGAATAGTCATCGGTGAGCGACTTTCACGTTCCAGCCGGTTGAAGGGTTAAGGATCTGCTGGGGCCTTCCGTACCTCCCAGTGGAAAGCCTGTACGTTATTTGTCACCAGCTACCGCTTCATTTAAGGCGACAAAAAATTTCCGCCTTGTATTTCTTTAGAGCACAATCTGTGCCAAAGCACCAATAAGTCAATTAACATTTTCAGTTTTTCTCCGTAGACTCTATGCTGCCCGTCCCTCTCATATTCTGCCCTTTTGCGAGAGCCAAAATGCTTCTACATGACTCGGACTTAAATAATGTTTCTGTTCAGCTCTCTAATTTCTTTACTTTTCCACCATGGGAAATCCCACAATTTTCATTTTTAAATCCATTTTCAGGACAGTGATGTCAAGAAGTCTTTTGTTTCCCATCTTCATGCTACTTGGCAGAACAATTGGGATCTGCAGATGAACAACAAGCTGCATTTTGTAAAGCCCTTTATTGATATGTGGCCTATTCTCCCTTTACGAGAGTTGGATGTCAAATTGACTCGCCTCCGTATAGGGCATACTCGCTTCACGCATAAGCATCTCATCTTTGGCGAAAGGACACCTGTGTGTCCCACATGTCATACAGATTTTTCTGTCACTCATATTTTAATTGAATGTCCTTCTTTTAAATCTCATCGTGAGTACCATTTTAATTCACCGTCTCTAACCTTGCAGGACTTGGTGGGTGAGAAATACCATCCAAATATTTTTCATTTTTTAAAGACCATTGGGTTTTTTATGAGCATTTAGTCCTTTTAACTTGTTTTTTGCTTTTTTACATCTGGATCATTTCAACCAATTTCCTTTTCACTTTTCCATTGAATTTTAAAATTTTAGCACCAATGTGTTGAATTTTACCATTTGATTGGCGCAGTTTAGCCAAAAATGGCTCTTGCGCCATTAAACCGTAACCAACCAACCAACTCTAGAGAGGAGCAGTATCTGCAAACATGATGACTTAAACATTCTTTATCACATTCAATGGTCTAAGCAACCTCTCGGCAATTAATAACCACATAATAGGTCCCAAAGAAGATCCTTGGGGTATCTCTCTATCATAATAGTATGAAATGCCAAAATCCTGGTCCACAATTTTCCTATTAGATAAGAAGCTTTTAATCACATTAACAATATACATTGAAATACTGTCTTCTTCGAGACACTTTAAAATATCGTGCCAAGAGACACTATTAAATGCATTTGATATATCAAATGCCAGTGCCAATGTAATCATATTTTGCCGTTTTGACTCTTTTATATATATCATAAATTCGTCCAAGGCGGAAAGGGTAGATTTATTCCTGCGAAACCCAAATTGGTTAGAACTAAGTTTAGCATTATTCTCCAATTCAAATTGTAATCTTTGTGTTATGATCTTATCAAGCAATTTGCCCCACGTAGAGAGCAAGCAGATAGGCCTATAGGATGACACCTTCTGAGGATTTTTACCCTCTTTAGGGATAAGAACAATCTTTGCTTCCTTCCAGGCCAATGGGAAATAACCCAGTTCCATGCATTCATTAAAAATATCAACACATAAGTCCTTATTAGAATAATAGGCTTCCTTAATGATGCCCATCGTTAATCCATCTGGCACCGGTGCCTTATTTACAGGTAAAGTCGAGATCTTATCCATCTCCAAAACTGACACTCTTGGGAAATTGTGAACAGCCCTTTCGCTCTCATTTATGTGAATTAATACATTTTCTAGTGGAGGAAAATAATATTCCAATATTACTTGCATACTTTCTTTCATAGACTTGGTAAATTCACCTGTTGCTTTTTCAATCTGGGTCAAATCCCAATAAAGCAATAATTTCTTTTAACAAAGGCCATTTGCTTTGACAATATCTTTTAAAAAGTCTTTAAAGCTGTTTTCTTTTGCCTCCGCGATCTTTTTAATATAGACCGCTAGGGTTTTCTTGTATATTATAATTCTTTTGTTTCTCTCATTGACTTCATAAGTTTTCTGATACCTTCTAAGTGCTCTTACTTTACTTCTAGTGCTCTCAAGATCAAGATTCCACCAAATCGCATTAGGGCTAGACTTCTGAGTTTTGATTTTTCTAGTTTTGTAACAAATCTGTAATAAACCAGATTGAATTTGCGCAATACTTCCTTCTTCTCCAAGTCCTTCTTGATATCAAAATTATTCACCAAAAATTTATTTAATAGTTCCTTAAATTCAAAAAATTTTACTTCGCTTATTTTCCATTTCTTCGTTTTTTTTAACCCTAATACAACTCTCACTTGAAATCGTGATTTCCATTATTTGATGGTCACTGATAGTGATTCTATCATCTATTTTCCAGTCCTGTATCTTATCAGGATGTATATTTGTCAGTGCCAAGTCTATCCAGCTTGAACCCTGAGGTCCTATAAATGTTGGGGGCGAGTCTGGATTGTTAATTATGATTAAGTCATTATTAATAATCAAATCTGTGACTTTCTTTCCCCTGTTTTCCAAGTCTCTCTTACCCCACAAGGGTGATTTAGCATTAAAGTCTCCTAAGATGAGTATCTTTTTTTGACTATTATTTAAAATCAATGAATGCAGAACTGCCAAATCATTCTCAATAGCAGTATTAGGCAAGCAATATATAGAAATCAATACCAAAAGTTCCCCCTCAAAATCAATTTCTATGGCCACAACATTACGTTCAATGAATAATGGAAAAATTTTAAATTCATCATTAGAAACAATAATCCCTGCTAGGGGTCTATAATTAAAATGGAATTTCCTATGAGAAGGAAACTCGGTTATTTTATTTTCAAAAATATATGGATCATTGACAGAGACTAGGTCGTAATTAAACTTAGCCATATCTTGTGAGAGTTGGATGTTAGCCCGACGTGTGTGATTCATATTCAAGTGAGCACACCTAAAAAGCCTATTTGAAGAATTAAGGTCCATAATTGGTACGAGAAATAATAAAATCGATTTCTTTTTCTCTTATTTTACAATCGTTGGACCTTGCTGAGTGGTCGGTTTTAAACGTCGAACCAAATTTGAGATTATGGGAAGTGCAGTTTGAGCACTTAGGATCTGCGTGGCACTCCCTCTCTCTATGACCCTTGTCAGCACAACGTAGACAGATGCCTCCTCCCGTTTTAAATTCCTCATCCCTACATGTCATAGCCGTGTGACCGTAATTCGCACATTTGAAACATTGAATAATTCTAAAGTTTTCTTTAAAAGAGAGCATTTGCCAGTTCAAATTTATATTTTTCCTCTTCTTTAATGCATTGAAAGCTACATGATCCATTGAGATGATCCAATTCTTTCCGAATTTACTTTTATAAGATGTTCTAATCTTTAAAGTGGCATTTGTTAAATCCTCGTTTTGAGCCCTAAGGCTATCGATAAATTCTTCATTAGATAACTCATCTGTGATATTGAATATCACTATATTTGGATCCTTTAAGCTTGGTTTCATAATCTGGAAGTTCTCTTTCACTTCCTTCAAGTTCTCCAACTCCATAATTAATTTATCAATATCATCTGAGGATGGAGAGTTAATGATAATACCTTCTCTGTTAATATTCTTAACGATATTTACTCTTACATTGATCTGTGAGGGAATAATCTTTGAATACTTTTCCTCGTTTGTTCCGATGTTACTCCCTCCTCTTTCGGGTAAATCAGAACATTATGCATTTTGCGCTGGCGCGATCTTGATCTATCCCTAGTCCCCGAAGGGGGGCCCGAGGAAGACAAAACTTGAGCGTATGATGCTCTTTCTTTATTCTCAGATGACAAACGTCCCATCAGATGTCCGATCATAACTTGTTGTTGTACAAGTATTTTCATTAACTCTTTAAGAGGCTCCCTTATCTCCGCTTGTTTGGGAGTAGTTGCCTTAGAATTCGCAATAGCTGTCTGTATTTCTGTCTCCAACTCCATCGCTTTTTCAAGTAGACCTTGAATCTCTGGGGTTTCCCCCTCAAAAGGATATGAAGAACTTGTGTTAACATTCTGTCCTAGATCAGTAGATGTTGATTTAGAAGTTTCAAGGGTCAACTTCTGTTAGACCCAGTTGGGAACTCTGATCCGCCATATTAGTCTGACAAAAAACAGTATATCCAATACTGGGCACAAAAGTCATCGCCGATGTTGCTGACGATGTTTGCGCTTGGACCGGAACTAACTCCTTTTTTGTTGATTGCGTTAATTATAGAAGAAAATAGTTGCCACTAATTAAAAAATACAGATCAAGGTCTAGAATATTCTAAACCATAGAAATTTCCAAATTTTAATAAGTCATTTAGCCCCTAAAGGGGGTTTACTTCTATATCTACTGTTGCCCAAAGAAGACAACCAAAAGTCTTCAAAGTTCAAAGTGTATTCATAAATCAAACAATCAAGCAATCTAATTAGTCACAGCAGGAAAACCGCTCAACTCTAATACAAGGCTTGGCAAAGTTTATGCAAAACAATTTGGCAACAGGTTGAAGTCGTTCAATCAGCAATACACAAAACTAGGCATAGGAGTGGTCGCCGATGTTACTGACGATGTTTGCGTTTGGACCGGAACTAACTCCTTTTTTGTTGAATACGTTAATTATAGAAAAAAATAGTTGCCACTAATTAATAAATAAAGATCAAGGTCCAGAACACTTCAAACCATCAAATTTTCCAAAATTCGATAAGTCATTTAGCCCCAAAAGGGGGTCTACTTTTATGTCCACTGTTGCCCAAGAGAAGCAACCAGAAGTCTTCAAAGTTCCAAGTGAGTATTCATAAAGTCAAACAATCAAGTAATTTAATTAGACACAGCAGAATAACCATTCAACTCTAACTCAGAGCTTGGTAAAGTTTGAGCAAAACAGATTGGCAACAAGTTGAAATCATTCAATCAGGAGAACAAGAAATAGGAACTGTTCAACTCGACGGAACCACAAATAAGAATCAGTTTACAAAATTGCACATGCGCAGACTGAAATAATTCAAACAAGATGGATGCCCATTGTGGGCGTTTCCACTATACAAAATTAGCAAAGTCCACAGAATCAATAATAATTGAAATTTTCACAAAAAACTTTTACCGCAGTGAAGTCCATCAAGTCCGAAATCACTCGCCCTAAGTAGAAATTCAACACCAAAGCCGAAAACATAAGAAAAACACTAAACTTCAAGAGCACAAAGTAAACACAACCATCTACCTCGTGTCTTGAAGGCGTTCCCTAATGCGTTCCACCTCATGTCTTGATCGGTCGCACTATCACAGCTTGCAGATCAAATAAAGAAAATTGCGCCCGCTGCTCTCTTCCAGATCATAATAGCCAAACCTGTAAATCGACCACACCAAAATGCTTTAACTGTTCCGGTGAACACCCAAGCTTTCCCCCCCTCAGGGGCACATCTTTAGGTGTGACGGGCTTCACGACCCCGAGGTACCCTAGTGTCTGATCTCCTTTCGATTTTTTGCCTTCCTTTTGAGTTTCTGCTTTTTTCTTCCTTCCCTCGAGGGTAGGCGAGGGAGCTCTCCATGAGAAGCTGTTGCCGCTCTGTTTACTTCCTGCTTCTCATGGAAAGCAAAATACCCCCACGTGTTGGCCTTGCGTGGCGACCCTTTAGACGGGTGGTGCACTGTTGGTCCTCGGTATATCAATTCGGCTGGTATCCTAACCTTCTGGTTAGTCTGCTAGGGATCAAGCGAAAGGGCCATTCTCTGGGGCTTGGCGTTAAGGGTGGTCAACGTTCCTGGAAGTGGCCCTGAGCGTATAGGTCCTGGCTAGCACTAAGGTGGATGCCGAGGCTGAGATTGTTGAGAGCCGGTAACTACCTTCCCTTGTTGGGCTCCGTGGTGGGAGGTGACGTCCGAATCCGAATTACTTTTCAAATCTTGCATGGGTCCTGCAAAGAAACCTCCCTTAAGTGGGCAACATTCTCCTCAAAATTTTGATACTTTCTTTATCATTAAGCGTTTAACAGAAAAAAATGAGAATTTTTCTGTTTCTCCTTTTCTCGTTGAGAAGGCTATCACTGGCAGTGTTGGCACTGTAACATTTTCTAAACTTATGCGTTCAGGTGACTTGCTTGTTGAGGTTGCTTCTCTCAAGCAAGCACAACAAACTCTGAAATTAAATTCTCTCTGCCATTCCAATTTCTGTACAGCCCCATTTATCCCTCAACACTTCGAAAGGTGCCATTACCTGTGGCAACCTTTTAAATTTTACAAATGAAGAAATAACACAGGAACTAACCGGTCAAGGAGTTAAAGATGTGCGGCGAATTAACATCCGTCGTGATGGTGAACTTCTGCCGACAAAACACTTTATTTTAACGTTTAACACGCCTCGATTGCCGGAATACATTAAGGCTGGATACGTTCTATGTTCCGTAAGACCTTATATTCCCAATCCATTAAGGTGTTTCAAGTGCCAGCGTTTTGGCCATTCCAAAATCAACTGCCGCTGGACACTAATTTGCGCCCGTTGTGCAGTGGCTGGCCACGAGAGCACTGGCTGCACTGCCGTTGAAAAATGTGTTAATTGTCAGGGTAACCACACATCTTTCTCGCGTTCCTGCCCTAAATGGGAACTCGAGAAAGAGATTGTCACTACGAAGTTCAAAAACAATATCTCCTTCCCTGAAGCTCGACGACTAGTCAAAGCTCTGACACCCATCGAAGGTAAGAGCTACGCTTCTGTCGTCGACAAAAACCATCCCATTTAC
>BGPR01042113.1:0-13391 GCA_013235015.1 Araneus ventricosus | reverse complement strand
GGGGTTACTATTGTTATTTTTACAGCTTCAACGACACGAATCGGCTAGTGTGCACCGGGTTTTAAATGCCAGTTCTTATTCATCTGGTATTAACCCTCTGGAACCCGCAGTGCTTTGAAATCTAGTTTCATTAAAACCCAGACCGGCCGAGGTCAGAGACGAAAGAAGGCAAACATTTCTCTCCCCCATCTGATTAGCAAGTGGTCATTTGCGTCTTGGGGGATTCTTTTCTCGTCATGTTTCTAACATCCAAACCCTTGTTGACTATATAGGGTTCGTTTACAATTTGTGATAACTAACAGTCATTACAGCAAGAATTTTTAACAGTAAGTAAGCAGAGAGCTTAAAGTAAATTCAGCATCTGCCCTCGAACACTTACTGGAGACATCAATCAAGAGTGACATTGGGAGGGGAAACAACCATTGTTCAAAAGATATGATTGCTCCCCACCGTTTACCGACCCTTTTCAAAAAGGGGAAGGAAATAAGCATACGCCATTTTGGACGCTGGGCCGTTGTCTGACAATTTGCATGACTGGCCGTATTAGCCGTTTTGGCAGTCAGAGGGTTAAGTCAAACAACGTAGCTGGGGTAGATTTTGTCCCAGCGCGTGTGCTGACGGGCTAATAAGACCATGCGCATCTCCCGTTATTATGTTCAAAGGAAGTCTCAATTTGAATTGCTGTGTTCTTGTGGTTTAGAATTTGTTTGAACAATTTTCTTTGGAGGTGCTGTATGAAGTCATCGACCCTTTCGACGTGGAGGTCTTGGTGAATCGCAACTTCGAAACAACCGCAACAATGAAAAGCCACTGTAAAGTACGTCTTTAATCCAAATCAGGTGTGAACAATTCCGCATGAGATATTGCAATTCTAGTAGTACCATAGCAGCATGAGAAACAAAATCAACTTTCCTGTTTTCTTCAGTCCTTTTTCTATTTTCTTTAGAGTGGTAGGTCTGTCAAAATTTGTACTCTGTATAATTTTTTCATGAGGACTTTATTTAGGATATTAGAACAGGTTGTTGCCTTTAGATTTTCAGTAATGTCAATTTCAAATAGTCACACAAATTCTAATGAAATTTTAGACAAAAAAAAACTTTTAGTAAACTCTATTTTCTTTAAAACGGTGCTTTAAGTTTCCATATACTATGCACTCTGACGATAGAAAAATGCCGGGGGGTTCGTATTTTGTACTTAACTCAAACCTTGGCTTATAACGTCTCATTTTCCTCCGCAGAGTCTTTAGAGGAAATTTGGCTCTGTTTTCTGCGAAAAGAAACTTCTTATGTAGGTTTCATGATTGCAGATACAATCATCGGATAAGACCACAAACTTTAAAAAAAAATTTAATGACACTTGTAAGCAGAAGTGCTACAGACCTGGTTTGTAAGGAACTGTTCTTTAAAGCTTTAGGACTGTTTCGGGTAAATAATTTAATAATGATGCTGAAATTCCAAATTACCATCGAATTAATTACTCGTTTCATATATAAATAAAAGATAATTTTCCTGTACTCTTCGTACAAAACTATACTACGACCTCTAAACAGCTATCCTTCACCCTTATGAACCACAGTTGGAACTTAAACTCGTGGAGATCCTAAATTAACTCACCCAATATCATGGAGCTTGAAGTTCT
Source organism: Araneus ventricosus (assembly GCA_013235015.1). NCBI lineage: Eukaryota > Metazoa > Arthropoda > Arachnida > Araneae > Araneidae > Araneus > Araneus ventricosus. The sequence continues at coordinate 11,753 of BGPR01042113.1, read as the reverse complement.
ACAAAACAAATTTGCCCGCCAAATAAGTAGCATAGTTGGTTTGTAAGAAACAACGATATACAGAAAGATCTTCAACTCACAACAAACAAAGATTTCCACAAGAAACTTTTCAGAAAATTCTTTGAAAAACTGGGCATTAACGATATGTTGAAGCACTAAAAGAAATTGCAACTTATGACTCCAGAGACCAAAAGAACGTAAGAAGACTAATCAGCGAATAACCTTCTCACGACTTGGTGCCCCACTACGCCAACGTGACTCTTGAATGAAGCCGATATAAACAGTAAGAATCGTCACTCCGTCCTACAATAGAACATTCGGGTAAATCTGAATGACCGGCCGCCATGACAGCATGGTCAGGCACTGAGGTTCCTGCATTATAGTTCCCATTACGAGCAGCTCATGCAACAACCACCCGTTTTACCGGGGTACGACTTGTCTTCGGAGATGGGCCCGAAGAGCCACACCACCATTATTGTGTTATTGACTCTTCACTTTCTTTCTGATGTTTGAGAGTTCTGAAATACTGTGAAGTTATGTTCTTGGTGACAACACGCTATATATAAAACTTAATTATCAGTAAATTGATTAATTTTAATTATTTTTTTTTCTGTAAGAGTGGTGTACCTCGTAATGGATTTGAAAAAAGTTTATGACCAGTTTCCATAATACAGGGTGTTGCCGAATTCGACCGACAAATTCAGAGGGGTTATAGTAGGCATCGAGAGGATGAAAAATTACCATATAATATACGGTCTCAAACGTTTAGTTGGTGAATATCGCAAAAATACATTGTGTCCGAGAATTGTTGGACCCTGTTCAAAAATTAATTTAAAAAAATTAATAATGTTTTAACTACGATTTTTTAAAATTGAAAGCGCATTTTTTTGGTATGCTATCAGTATGCTACCGATCAGCAGAAGCTAATCTGTGTTTTCTGGTGCCTCTTTTAGTTTTTCTTGAATATCTCGGACACTCTTCAGTTATCACACTAAATGTGAATTCACAAATTAAAGAGTGTATAGTTCCCTACAATTTCCTGCTTTTACTTTTCTTCCAGTTTTAATATTTTTGCAGATAATGGCTCTAAAGTTATTTTTGATTTTAAGTCATTTATGACCCCCTGGACCACCCCTATTTGAAAAAAATATTTAAAAATGCACTTTCATTTGAAAAAGATTAGTTGTTAAAATATTACTATTTATTTTTATTAATTTTTTAACAGTGTCCAACAATTCTCGGACACCCTGTATTTTTGCGATATTCACCAACTAAACGTCGTTTTCGACCCTATATTCCATAGTAATTTTTCATCCTCTTGAAGGCTACTATAACCCCTCTGAATTTGTCGGTCGAATTCGACAACACCCTGTATAATTGTTATGTAAAAATCCAGACGGACTACATTTAAATTCCTCTCCCTCTTTTATTCTCTCTTATCTTCAACATATATTTTATTGTTGTTTTAAACATACTAGCAACAGTAAATCGCTATTACTTCATTAAATTAAAATAGCACTTCCATCTTTTATTAAGTTGGGCATGCACGAGTAGTCCAATCTATTCCATGTGATCCAAAGACCGGTTTGCTTTCTACCGATTAACTCTTTAAACCCGAGGCGACATTTTTCATCTAGCCCCTTGAAATCCGTGACTTTTTGGGAGGAACCGACATGAATTGGACTCTCCCAATCTGGGTGGTAATTTACCCCCATCACATCCCCTGCTGTAACCTTCCCTTAAGGCGCAAGGAAATTGGATGTAATGGGCAAGCTAATTCGATTATCGCGCTTATCTCCTAAGTGATCTCAAAAAACTCACCTCCTCTCAAAAGAAACCAAACGCCTCAGACCGGCCTTCCTCGCTGCTAAGGGGAAATTTCTAGACCTCTCCTGATCACCTCGCTCGGTATGAGAGGGTTAAAGTCGATCGATTTAGGTAGGTCATTTACGGAGGCTCCAAAGTGCACTAACGGTCGCTTCGATCCCTCCTATTTGTCTTCCCCTACACGGGGGAATTTTGCTTTATAGAGAGAGCATCCTCCGTTCCCCGCACTGATTTCTCCAGTCTAACCGCAACTCCCCTTCCCAATGCTCTCCCACACACGGGTGATTTGTCACTCGCCTCGAAGGAGCATATTTCTTTTTTATGACCGGACGGGCTGAATGGAAAATCAACCTCGTTGGAATTCCAACTTCGCCGTCTGTCTACAATAATTTTCACGGGGTTTTAACATTGTCGAAGGCGTTTGGCAATCCATGTTCCAAAAATAATGGCGTGGAACACTAGTAAATGTCCCGCTTTATGTAACTGTATTTGCAATGCCACTTCTTTCCCAGCGACAGCAATGTCCGGAGGTAAAGATATACGGTTTAATGAAAGATCCGCTATGTAGGTCATCATATTGCTTGTTAAATTAAATGTTCTTATGCCGGTGTGTCAACGAAGTCTGGGCAGTAGTTTGCCAGTTCAGGTGTTCTCCTCCCCATCTGACAAAGGTTCAAGATAACGAGGTCTCTCACTAACAACCTTCGGACAGGTTCAAAATAGGGCATTAACGTAGCAAATAAATAGTAAACATTATTAATGAGTTTTACTTTTTTTCCCCGACTCTTCCACTGAATTCTGGATTAGCATTAACCCTCTCACATCGAGCAAGGCAGTCCGGGCGGTCTAAAAATCTCGCCTTAACATTGACGAAAGCCTGTCTGAGGCGGTTGGTTTCTTTTGAAGAGAGGTAAAGTTCTGAGATCGCTTCGGAGATTAGCGAGATAGGGAGTCCAATTATCCTTGCCTCTCACAGACCACTCCCTTAATGGAAGGTTTTTGCAAGGAGTAGGATGGTAGGGTAAATGATCACCCAGATTGGGAGAGTCCAATTCATATCGCATTCGCCCAAAAATTCCCAGTGTTAAAGAGGTTAGGAGAAAAACGACGCCTCGAGGTTAAAGAGAATTAATGCAAAAATGGTTTACGAGAGTCATTGAAATATACATAAATTTCAGGTGTAAATCAGGTACAATAATATGTTCCAATGTTACTGTGGGAAAATTTTAAAATTTCAGTTAATTTTAAATGAATTAAAAATCTAATTATAATTTAGATAAACCTTAGTTTAGTGAGCGAAGACTGCCCAAGAAGAAAGTAAGTGCCAAATTTAGAAGCTCTAGGTCCAACGGTTTGCCGCACAGGGCATTATGTACAATTTTTGTATCATGCATGTCGGAATTTACAGCTAATACCCATCCTCTCATTATTAAGTTGAAAATATCGATTCATGATGACTAATCAGATAATTTGTTTAAGAGATTTATCAACGCAAAACTTTTGCTGTTATACCAGCAAAAGGTGATAGATATCTGACGAAAAACATTTTTAATGAAAGGAAAAATAATTCATCAAAGCAGCTTCGCAAAATAAAACAGCATCAATAAAACTGACTACTTTCAAAGCGAAGTTTAAAATGATGCTCATAGTAACCAAATAATCTCTGATTACCTTCTCGTACCAACAAACATAAAGAAGAAACAGCATAGAGTTCTAATAGAAAAGCGACGGGCACCGCTGTAGAGGATGAATTTAGAGAATATTTGCAGGCAAGATTTCATGACATGACACGCAATACGTGTTTAATTAAAAACACTTCATAATTATCGTATTTTTAATAGAATAATTTTCGTCATAACATCATCATCAACCCCCTTCATTTGTTTATTTAAGATACTATATCAATTTTCAAGTTTATTTTATTTATTATCTGCAAACAATTACACGTGACAAAACTCATTAGGTAGATTTTTCTTTTGATCGTTAGTACAGATTGGTTTTGATTTTTTTAATGTTAGTTCATTACGTAATGGAACATTGCGACCACCATGTGCAGCACTTAGTCAACAACTCGATTCAAAACACAATAACTGGAACTACCATGTACAGCATTCAGCGCTACAGCGGGTTACAAGTTCAAAATCATTCCTCTTATAGGAAAACAAGCCACCAGCTGCTAATGATTATATGCCTCGCAGAGTAATTTCCGTGTAAGTACAAGCTATTACGTGGCTGAAGTACCGGTTTTCTAAAACAACCTCCGTAACTTTGAAGCTGTTATTTTACAGGAAATAAAAGAGATGTTCCTCTTTTTAGTTGTTGCAAATTGGCGTCCAGGACTTCGTTACTATGACTGAATTTCTTTTCATTTTTCTGTTAAAGTACTTTTATCGGCAGAGTAATTTCTAAAACTTTCTTCTCTGATGAAGTTTATGTACGTGGACAGTTTTGGTTAGAATTAAAGACAGCTTTAATTCTAACCACCCAGTATTATCTCCCAGTACTATGTAGCTAGGAAATTATTTTGTTAAAAGCTTAAACAACGAATATGATTAAGATCATTTATTTATTTTATTTTACTTCTATTGGCAGAGTAAGTTCTAAAACTTTCTTCTCTGATGAAGTTCATGTACGTGGACAGTTTTGGTTAGAATTAAAGAAAGCTTTAATTCTAACCACCCTGTTTTATCTGGTTTTTAAGTCAGGAAATTATTTTGTTAAAAATTTTGTTAATAAGTTCATTTATTTACTTATTTTATTTTTTTACTTAAAGTTCATGATAATGCTACTTCCAATCAAGCTATTAAATATTATTATTTATTTACCGGATTTGTACTATGCGACATCAAAAGTTTTGTATATTTGAGCATTTATGACATCTGGCTTTTAATAAGTTTAAATTGTATAATATTTAATTGTTTCCATCGGAAACTGCTAAAATAGTAAGAAATAATGATTAGTTAAGAAATGGTGCTTTATTTGTTTAAAGCTATCACCTTCAAAAAAAGAACTGCTTTCTAAAAAATTATTTTCCGAACAGTTAGGGGAGGATTTTTTTTTGTTCATAATATAAGATCCTAAGCAAATAATTTGTTCACCTGTTTCAAATACTGCAAAATATTTCATTGTTATAAAAATATAACCATTTTTTCCTTTATGTCCTGAAACTCAACAGCTTCACAATAAACAGAAAATCCTAATTAAATTAAAAATTAAATCCCATTTTTAAACTTCAGAAAAAAAAAATCGTTTGGCTGACTGAGTAGAGCAATGAATACTGATCAGCAGGAGGAGGGGGATCGAAACTGGGTGGAAATAGAAGAGTTTCACATCTCGCAAACGATTTTGACTTGAAGCGGAGATGGGTGGAGGGGAGGAGGTCTGCAAGGGAGCGGCAGACGAGAAAGGGGCGGCATTTTGATAAGGCGCTAAAAAGCGCGTCTCCGGAAGTCTGAGAATTTTCCAGTTATCCGTAACCGTCGTTTCACCCGCTTCATTGCCAAATCTAATTAATCGAAAATTCGGAAGTAATTTCGTTTGGCAGATTAAAAAAAGTCGTTTGGTTTTGAGGGTGGATTGTCACATGTAAAATGCAAATAGAGCTGGCATTTTATATAATCAATGTCACGCTGCGAATCTTTAAATTAAGAACCTCAAACGCAGACGATTCTTTAGGAGGGTGGAGCAAGGGGTGGTTGATTGCCAAAGAGCGGTTAATAGGTTAGAATGAAAAATATGCTAATTGAACTCTTCTTTTGTTGATAAATCTGCGTATTTTGGGACAAAGAGGGGGGATTAGCTTATAATTGTTTGAAGTGTTTAGTTCATTAGAATATTATCGTCTGCAAGATTCTTTTGTTCAAATTTTTTCCCCAAAGTTTTGCTTTAGTTAAAAGAGGGTCGATCGTCGGCTATTGGTCCCGAGTGAAGTGTAGGAGATGCTAATGAAGTATCTTATCAATTATTCATGCTAGAAGTTGGAATTTTAATCAGTGTTTCGAAGGAAGGGAGGAAAGTAAAACTTTAGTTAAGTAATTAAAATTGTCTGTGCAAAAAGGCCACATTTGTTGTTGTTTAGTGATATCTGTTTAATTGTCAAGAAGGATTTCATATTTTCGGACATGAAAAAACAGATTAAAAATTCGAAACAATAACTAATGAACAGAATGACAAAAATAAATAAATAAAATAAAATAAATTAATAAAAATAAATTAAAGGAAGATTCTAATCTACAGTCCCAAACATTGCAGCAAGCTTGATTCATATGTACTGTCTTCCTTTGGAATGATTGCATTAGCCGATGCTTTTTGAGCATAACAATTTTTAAAGTACGCAATTTACAGAAAGAATGCAATCCGAAAAACATTATCAAAAAGCATTTGTTGCTTTGTTTTCTTAAAAATCCTTTATTCAGTATTGCTAATTTTATTTTCAAACTGTATTTTCTTTGATTGTATTTCTTGACAACTATTTTTAAAAATTTACTCTTAATTATAGTAACGATAACGTGCACACACAAAATGTACTTATTATAGTCTCAACGCTTATATGCTTGCTTGAAAGCAATAACTGAACAGTACAAAAACATACTGAACTTCCAAAGTATCTTTGTAATATAAACTTAAAAATATATTTCAAAATTTATTGAAATTAGAGAAAAAAAGTGTACGGAAATAAAAATGGCATCACTGAAAAGCTCATTTTTTAAAAAATTTCAAGTTGTGTAGTTACGGATTTCGTGCAATAATATGTTCCGAAGTTATTTGCGAAGTAATAATCAACATTTCGATTAATTTTTGACTCGCAGCTCTGTGAACAATAGACTTTGCGTCCAAAGAGGAAAAAAGAAAAAATCTAATATCTGCTTTCCACAGCAGTCTATAAAAGTTTAGCATTTTTCTTTCTCTCGAATGCGATTTATTTACACATGTATCTCCATTTAACAGTATTCTAAAAAATAGAGTTGAATGTCTGTTTTATTAGTATTAACAAAATTACAATTAATTAACTGCTTTTATCAATATTCACAAAATTTCAATTAATTGTCTGTTTTATCAGTATTAACAAAATTACAGTAATTGTCTGTTTTATCAGTATTAACAAAATTACAGTTAAATGTCTGTTTTATCAGCATTAACAAAATTACAATAAATGTCCGGTGTTATCAGAATTAACAAAATTGCAATAAAATTTCTCGCTATTACCGAAATGGCTCAAATGATTCAATGGCGCTAATCCTGCCATTGAATAGCCAAACAATGAAGCTATTAAAGCTGCTACCATTTTGGAAACGGAATAAAAAACAGTGGTGTAACGAGGGCAAGAGGCGGCCTGTTCATGGTATTATTTTTTTTCTGTCATCATCAGTGGCTTAGCTTGTGCAAAAGGCGCCAGAGAATGGTATTTTTTCACTACATTTGACTTTAAAAATAGCATAAGCGCCTTAACCTTTTGTCACTATGGCCAGTGGCGTTGCGAGAGTAAGTGACTTAAAAAATAAGACTTTTTTATATTTCAGTCGTCATCAGTAACTTAACAAGTATAAATGGCGCCAGGGGTATGAATTTTTACGCCCTTTCGTCAAATTTGCTTTAAAAATAGCATAAACGCTGTAGGTTTTGACAGTATGGCGGCTCCTAAAACTGGCTCCGAGGATATCTATACCCTCCCTTGCTCCTCGGTCGCTACGCCACTGATCAAAAAATAAAAATCCTTACATATGCATCTTTCCTAATGACTTCAAGAAACGTTCATTACCAATTCGAATAAAATCGAATTACGCGTTTGTTCGTAATAGCGTAACGAAGAAATTTGCAGACAAATAGACGAAATGCCGGACGACCGAGCTGAAACAGGGCCTCGCTTCTCTGTGCCAATTAAAAACTTTTTAAGAACCCTATCTTAGTGAGTGCTTGCCAAATTTCGTAGCTCTAGGTCCAACGGTTTCGCCTAAAATGCGTTTTGAACGACTTTTGCATCATGTGTGTCCAATCACACAATTTACGGATAGTCTTCAGCTAATAAACTTGATCATGTTAAAAAATTACCAATGATTCACTGAACAAAAATAAGATGTGCTTAAAAATGTAGGTGAACATGCTTAAAACGATCTTTGATATTTGTATTTTGGAATTAAAAAAAATCGAAAAAAAGAAGGACGGCAAAAGAAAACTCATAGTAAAAAATCTATGAAAATTTAAACTTTCCTATTTTTCTTCTTCTCTTTTCTTTTATGTTTTATGTTTCCAATGAGTGCGTCACTAGTAGCACATACTAGTGAGATCACATTGAGCGCATCACTTGTACTAAAAACTAGTAAAATCTCACTGTGTGCATCACTTTTACTACATACTAGTGAAATTACACTGAGCGCATGACTTGTATTACATACTAGTGAAATTACACTGAGCGCATCACCTGTACTACATACTAGTGAAATCTCACTGCGCGCATCACTTTTACTACATACTAGTGAAATTACACTGAGCGCATGACTTGTATTACATACTACTGAAATTACACTGAGCGCATCACCTGTACTACACGCTCGTGAAATCTCACTGAGCGCATTACTTTTACTACATACTAGTGACATCACATTGAGTGCCTTATTGAAAATCTGTTTTTTCATAAAATGTTGAAATAAAAGCAAATCCAACTTGTGGTTCATTTTTCGTTTATGCAATGTCGATTCTCTTTAACCCTCTCTCGGGCGCAATCGGTCTGACAGGCAGAGCTTGGACGTTTTCGTTCTCCCTCAAATTTCAGAAGGTTAGAAGTCTGCCCCCTCCCAGTAGTTTCATTTTTTCATCTCATGTTTGGACGCACCATTGGATTGGCTCGCACGCTACTTGGAGTTTAAATTTCGGCATATTGGTCTCACAGTCACAAATTCGTCACACATTTGATTTTTCGTAATTTGCTTTTAAAAAAATTTCATCACGAATGTTTATTTTGCTCATCTCATTATTTGACTGTATAAAATTTCTTTTATAAGTAATTGTTTCCCCCAGAATTTGTTTAGGTCAAAGGAAAGAAATTCAAAAGCGTGTCAGGTTTAAGCAATGGGAACACTTCACAGTCCTATGTTCTAAAAGTGAAGAAGTACGTGGTTTTTGAGATTTCACTTCATGATAACTTTTTTGCAACGATATACCCACTTTTTTCTTTTAAGCCTCTACACGGAGGTCAGTAAATAATATAAGAATGCTAAAATTAAAATTCATGGGTATTAACATTATTAAATTAACGAGACTGTTTGCCTGTGACTGTTAGGCCATTGCGCCCGAACTTGCGGTTGCGATTATGGCATCAGAAGGAGGGTTAATTAACGATAAACACTAACAAATCTAGTGAGATAGTTACCATACGTAAAATTTAATTGGGATTTTTTAAAATTAAGACGATTTAGTTAGTCAGTTTTGATAAATATCGTTCAAGAGTTTGATATAAGTACTCTTTGCTATATTTTCGTCCCTCTGAAATTCACACAAATCGATTTTAAAACCCATAATTTAAGGGGTCTAAGCAATAGGTACGACACCTGATTTCTCGATTTTTTAGATCAAAAGGTATCGCAACAGTTAACCTGAAAACATGTCCTTTGTGAAAAAAGATGCCTGAAAATGTTGCTTTTGGTTGGTTCCTTACTACTTAACTAAGCACATTCAAGGAGCTTCAGTTCACTTACCAGTTTTTTTATAAATGTTTTCTGTTATAAAGTTATCTATAAGTTGATATCAGCGATTCGTAAAACATTATAGTGTCCGGTTTTTTTAAAGAGCATAAACCTTTTATAGCTCTGATTAAGAAGTTTGTACAGTGACAACTCTCACGGGAGTGGTATTGTTATCGTCTGAGGGAGCTCAAATCGTTTCTGTTTGTTTATATTTTGAGTTCTCATTACTACCGAACTGATATTCATAAAAAAGGACTTTTTCAAGACCAATATTAATTTTTATACATTTTTTTTCATTTAGAAACTTTGCAGTATAATATTATTCATTTTTCAGTTAAGGAAATGCCACGACCAAAACGTTCTCGAGTTGCTGAGAGACATAATGTTTTAAAAAGCTGGAAGACTAATTACATAATATTTCAAATAAGAAAAAATATATTCCTTCATATTGAATTAAAATAGTGTTTCAGTGTATTTTATAAGTTGGGAAACAACATATTAAAAAATTAGAGTTCTATAAGCATTATTAGTTTTTATTTTATGCCTTTACTTTTTTTTCATGCATTTTTCTCAGACTTTTATTTTTGATGATGCATGTGTTTTCTATTCGCTAAGGCTTATTTTCTGTTCAATATAGAGTCTTGAAATTTTTTGTAAATACTATCATACATATGTAATATAAAAAAGGCCTGAGAGTTCTAGCTATTTTTTTTAAATGACAAAGTTAATATTTTTAGAATTTTTATGTTTTTTAAAGGTTTTTTCACAAGGACATTTTTAAATAAAAAAAATTATTAATAATTATTAAAAAATTAAAATATTAAAAATTAAAAAACTGTCAGATCATCAATCACATGCTAACTTTTGTTCCCAAGAATCAAAGAAATGTAAATCACTTGAAATAACTAAAAAATATTATAAACTAAGCATCTTATAAAAGTTTAAAAAACTTTAAAAATTAATTTTTTTAAAATTTTAAAGTAATAATTCTTGCGAAAATGACTTTTTTAAAAAATCAGAATCTATCTATTAATATAATCTTTAAAAAATTAATTAATGAATTTTATTATTACAGTCGCCAATAAATTTTTTGAAAAAGGGTATTATGTAGCCTTAAATTCTTGTCATTGCTATTTTGATTTCAAAATTGTTAAAATTTCTAAGATTGTTAATTTTTTTAAAAATAAAGTTGCACGTATACCCATCCAAACGACAGGGAGCCGTCCTGGCTGCGAGTTCGTTGTTAATGGGATAATAAAGCTAAAAAACTGTAGCACCCCGAACATTTTTGATTATGTAAGTTTAAGCATTCATTTATTTTATTTAAAACTAGCCGCCTTCGTCGACCAGCTTGTTCGCCGGGAATATAATTTCAAATGAATCTCCTATGCGTAATTTTATATTCCTGGTTCACCTTAACAAAAAATTGCAATAGACATTTAACCCGCGTTCTTTTCTTATCTGACTTTACTTTCTTATTCCTTATAAACAAAATAGCTCTCTTAATCGTATTACAAACTACATTACTGATGACCTGTAAAAAGTATTGGTCTGCATTTTATGTCAACATTTTAGTCAGTCATTTTGTGTAATACATTCAGAAAGTAATTATATTTGGATAATTTTTTCTGCATTGCGCAAGAAGTGTACAAAAAAAATTTGGACGGAAATTGATCAATTGTAATGAATTTAAAATATCAACTTTATCATTAAAAGGCTTTATACTTTAATTCAGAAAATCATTCCTGCTGCTTCAACCGCTATTTTCCTACTGATTGCGAGATGAGCTTTTCAAATCCTTTCCTTTTAACTGCAAATGACCAACAATGGCTGCCCTTTCATGGTTGACAAATGACCGCTTAGCGGCGTCCTCCCTCGTCCCCCCGCCCTAGCTGTGATAGAAAAGAGAAACGGTTTCCTTGAACGACCTTGACCGCATTTAATGACAATTTAAAACTTGTAAAATTAAAAGTAATTTTTGCACAGTACTCATACTAATAACATTGGAAAGATAATTGTTTGCACTTTAAAATGATATAAAAATCATTTTTACGCATTAGTTCTTTCGGAAATTATTCCCGAGAATATGACCGAAATCGTTCAAAATTTGATTAATTCTTAAATAATTAAAATTTGAATAAAAAATTGAAAAAAAATGGCAAAGAGGTGCCCTCTACCTGTACCCCCTTACCTGTACCGCCTCTTCCTGTATTCCCTCTTTCCAAACTCTACCTGTACCGAATTTGG
>BGPR01042112.1:2275-13391 GCA_013235015.1 Araneus ventricosus | reverse complement strand
AGGTCGTTGGCCAGCATGCTTCCTCTCCCTAACAGAAATTTTGTGTATCGGCGTATTCTCGATGAAAATCCACTATTTTAATAATTTCAGGAGTCAAAGCCAAAAGCAGGAGCAGCGCTTTCATTATAACAATTGCCAAAATTGAATTGAAAATAATTTTGGCGACAAAATTCTACCTCGTGGAACATGGCCTCTAAAACCACAGTCCCACTTTTATTTAGTACAGACAAATAGTTCAACAGCATTTATGTCCGTGCATATAAAATTAAACTAATACTAATTTTGGCGACAAAGTTCTACCATGCGGAATAGGGCCTCTCAAACCTCAGTCTCAGTTTCAATTGGGTCAGCATCATTTCTGTGTGCATAAAATTAAATTGATAATAATTTTGGCGACCGAATTCTACATCGTGGAATAGTGCCTCTAAAACCACAATCCCGCTTATTTTTAGCTGAGCCAAATAGTTAAACAGCATTTATTTTCTTTGTATATAAAATTAAAGTAATAATAATTTTGATGACAACGTTCTACCATGCGGAATAGGGCCTCTAAAACCATAGTCCCGCTTTTATTTAGTACAGCCAAATAGTTCAACAACATTAATTTACGAGAAAATAAAATTAAACTAATATATAATTTTGGCGACCAAATTCTGCTACTTGGAATAGTGTCTCTAACATCATAGTCCCACTTTCATTTGGGTCAGCAGCATTTCTGTGTGCATAAAATTAAACTAATAAAGTCATCAATTTCTTTATATATAAAAATAAATTTTCTGGAAGTTTCAAGAACTTTAAAACCAGGCGATGCAGCATTCATTTTGGGCATGTCCCACTTCTGTCACTTAAATATCCTGCTGCCTGTCTCAGAGAAGGAATTAATCCAGGAACAATCTTACCTGAGCACCGTCCAGAGACCACGTGATCTGCGGCAAGGGGTTCCCCGACGCAGAGCACTTCAAGGACACGGGGGAGCCGGGATTCACGGTGACATTTTCGAATGTGTGCAAGAACTCCGGGGGATTATCTGAAAGATGTACAAATGGAGGGTATTAAACATCTTGAAATGCCCATTCTCGAAACAGCGGACCCGATTTCTGGAACTTTGAGGTAACTGCAGTGAAATAATAGGGCGACAGCGCAGAATTCCGAATGGAACGCCATTAATTAAAGTAATTATTCTAAGTCATCCATGAGTTAATTTGCGCAAATTTAGACATATAACTTTAAATTATTCAGTTCAAATAACATTGATATTCCCTCCGTCCAATTACTAATAACTAATCAGAAATATCAGTATATAATATCAGATATTATTTCAGTCATCAGTATATAATATCAGATATCATTTCAGTCATCAGTATATAATATCAGATACCATTTCAGTCATCAGTATATAATATCAGAGTAGAAGTATCAGTTCCGTCCTGACTGTAAATCCCGTATTACCGTCTGATCTTTGATTTTTTAAAACGTAGGACTACTATCCTCCCATTGGGGTCTCAGGAAGGAATTTGATTCACACGTCAGAACGCCACAGAAAACGTTGTATGGGAGTTCCTCTATATCTCGGTAACTACAGATGTTATAAACATAATTAATGTCTCATTTCAGAGATAAAGGGTAACAACAGAAGTTACGAAAAAAACCCTAAAAATCGGAATTGTAGTTCAGCGACTACTGAGTCGCAAAGATGGGCAAAAATACGCATGAATTGGTGACGCGACCGTCTATATCTCGGTAACTACAAATGTAAAAACACAACTAATGTCTTATTTTAGAGATAAAGGGTAACAACAGAAGTTACAAAAAAATTGAAAATCGGAATTGAAGTTCAGCGACTACTGCAGATTTTAGCAATTCTAAAGTAAAATAATTTAAAAGGTAGGTAAAAAAGTTTAAGCAAAAAGTATATTTTGTGGAGTAATGTAAAAATAAAGTATGAATTAAATACAAATAGAATTGGGAAAATACATTAAATAATATTGGGAACTACGTTGTACAATACTGGGAACTACGTTGTGCAATATTGGGAACTAGGTTGTACAATATTGTACCCAATATTGAGCAATATGGGAAAAGTCCTACATTTTACTTTGTCACAATATTGTAAATCAATATTGTACAATATTGATTTTTCCAATTTTTTGGTGAGTTGCAAAGTTGGGCAAATGTGAGACCAAAGAGTCACGCGAGTAAAGTAGTCTTACGCCTTTAATATCAGCGGCGGTTTGAAAAAGACAGCCTCCCGTCATTTTTTTCTGGCTAAAAATGAGAAATAACATTTCCAAATTTGTCAAGGAATCTATTATTTATTCATCTTTAATTATTATTACTTACTTAAATCAGGAACATAAATACATAATATGCTGGTAATCTAATGTTTCCAATATTTATTTAAGGAACCTATCAATAATTCTAGCTTTGAATCAATAACTGTAGAATTTGGACCGAAACTTTGTTGGGTCAGCCAGATCACCTGGAGTTTCCAATCTTCGGCTTATAAACTGGTAACTATGTTGGGTCAGCCAGATCACCTGGAGCTTGCAATCTTCGGATTATAAGCTGGTAACTATGTTGGGTCAGCCAGATCACCTGGAGTTTACAATCTTCGGATTATAAACTGGTAACTATGTTGGGTCAGCCAGATCACCTGGAGTTTGCAATCTTCGGATTATAAACTGGTAACTATGTTGGGTCAGCCAGATCACCTGGCGTTTGCAATCTGCGGATTATAAACTGGTTAGAAGGCAGTCTATATGTTTATGTAGCTATTCAGCAATTGATATAATTATTTCTTCATAATTCGTCTATTTTGACGCAAGTCGTCTATTTTCACAAGAATGCTTGTAAATGCAATTCTTATTTATTTCCTACCATTGCAAGAGTCATCCAAATATTATTACGCTCACAGGAACCAACTCCAAAAGACAACTTTGAAATACAGAAGTTGAGTAATTCATGCAAGTATTTCTGCAAGCTCTCTAGCATGCTCTCTTCATCCTTAGAGTATAAAATACTGGCTCTGTGTATTATGAATTTCACGTCTCACAGGTGATTTTTTACAGAGGTACTGCCAAAAAAAACAGTTGTTGCTCCGGTTTTGCACACCAGTGTACTTCAACTTATATTATTTATTACGAAGTAGAATTCTTCAAATAAAAACAGGTATTCCAAACTTTCAGCACATAGTGTCTGTTTCATTATAAGTCTTTAATCCGGAGTCGTTTCTACGTTTAAAAACCTAAAATTCAGGCTTTGAAAGCTGATACAGTCGGATTACGTACTTTCGAGGAAAACACTCCAGTGAGTTAATTAACAAAACTCATAAATTACAGTTTAACTCTTTCGGTCCAAACAGGCCTCTTAATACATTTCTAACGACCTATAAAAGAGGTTTTTTTTTATTCATACGCCCCGGTGCATTTTCGAGCAATTCCGAAACATCCGGAGAAAAGAAAAAACCGCGCGCAAAAATAAAGACCTGAAAAGAGGAAACAAAAATCGACAGAATAATCAAAATGCCGGATAAAAAGCCGAGAAGCAAACGCAAAATTAGAATCGATTTTGCATTACACAGCCAAGTGTTATTTGTTTAAAGATGAAGGAATATTAATCACTGCTTGTGGGGGAAAAAGTATCTGGCTGCTATCTAAACTTTCAAATCATTATTCATTTTGCTCCCTGCTGCAAATAATAGCGTTTATTTCGGGTCGCCAAAGTTTTGTTAATTTTTCAAAAATTTTGATTTTTCTACTCCGTTTGTAATCCTCATAAATTGAAAATCATGAGGCTTTCACTAATGCCTTATTTTGAGATCATTTATTATCCTAATTGCAATTTTTCTTCGCATTCCAATACGGTCCAATTATGTTCTTTCTTTTATAAAACAATGGCCGAAAGAGGCCGCGGGATTTTTGTTCGCTTCTCATGATCTGAGCGGTGCTTCCTTATCTCGTTGTTTATCAGGAAGCATTTCGATCGCTTCTTGAGATCTCTTGGAGAGCAGATGAGCAGCAGACGGGTATTCGAATAATTAATCATCCAGTGATACTGCAGTAGTAAGAATACCTTAAGATTAATTGGATTATTTCATAACTCATTAATTTATAACTCATTTTGTGGAACAGCAACCTTCTTTGAACTGGCCGCCAGTAAAGACCGTTCATTATACAGAGTATCCACGAATTATTATCGGGTTTCTTTAAATCATAACTTTCGATTAAAAAAACATGACGATAAATATTATGACATATTCATAAAGTACAACTCAAAGATTTTTAATGTCTCGTTATTTATCAGGAAGCATTTCGATCAGCTTCTTGAGATCTCGTGGATAGATGAACACCAAACGGATATTCGAATGATTAATCATCCAGTGCTATGCAGTAGTAAGGATACCTTAATATTAATTACATTATTTCATAGCTCATTAATTCTTCATTAGGCGGAACATCAAACTCCTCAAAACAGGCGGACAGTACAGATAATTCATTATACAAAGTATCCACAAATTATTGTCGGGTTTCCTTAAATCATAACTTTTGATTAAAGAAAGATGACGAAAATTATTATGGCATATTCGTAAAGTTCATATCAAAGATTTTTAATATCTTATTATTTATCAGGAAGCATTTCGATCGGCTTCTTGAGATCTCGTGGATAGATGAACACCAAACGGATATTCGAATGATTAATCATCCAGTGATATGCAGTAGTAAAAATACCTTAATATTAATTGCATTATTTCATAGTCCATTAATTCTTCATTAGGCGGAACATCAAACTCCTCAGAACCGGCGGTCAGTACAGACGATTCATTATACAGAGCATCCTCAAATTATTATCGGGTTTCCTTACGTCACAACTTTTGATTAAAGAACATGACGACAAATATTATGACATATTCATAAAGTTCAGCTCAAAGATTTTTAATATCTTATTATTTATAAGGAAGCATTTATATCTGCTTCTTGAGATCTCGTGGATAGACGGATCAAAAGGATATTCGAATGATTAATCATCCAGTGATATGCAGTAGTTAGGATACCTTAAGATTAATTGCATTATTTCATATCTCATTAATTCTTCATTTTGTGGAACAAAAACCTCCTTAGAACTGGCCGCCAGTAAAGACCATTCATTATACAGAGTATCCGCAAATTATTATCGGGTTTCCTTAAATCATAACTTTCGATTAAAGAAACACGACTACATCTGCGTTCCGCTGTATGCACACCATGCATTTTTGAAAAAAATTGCCAAATTGGTACATTCTGGCTCCTGAATCTTCAGCTATTCAAAAATGCAGCGCGCATCAACTATCGTCAAGAAAGAATTTGGCCAAATTGGCGCATTCTGGCTCCTGAATCTTCAGCTAGTCAAAAATACAGCGCGCGTCAACTATCGTCAAGAAAGAATTTGGCCAAATTGGCGCATTCTGGCTCCTGAATCTTCAGCTAGTCAAAAATACAGCGCGCGTCAACTATCGTCAAGAAAGAATTTGGCCAAATTGGCGCATTCTGGCTCCTGAATCTTCAGCTAGTCAAAAATACAGCGCGCGGCAACTATCGTCAAGAAAGAATTTGGCCAAATTGGCGCATTCTGGCTCCTGAATCTTCAGCTAGTCAAAAATACAGCGCGCGTCAACTATCGTCAAGAAAGAATTTGAGCCAAGGTGGCGATTTGGCGCTCCAAGGAGATTCGCCAAGACAAAAACGGAAAAGTACTGAATATACACTGTTGACGATAATAAGCTCCATGATGTTCACTTCAATTTGTGAATTTAACACGATTTCCCCTTTGTTGATCTGAACGTTCTTTGGCACACAAGCTTCATTTCTAACTGATGCATTTAGAATAATTTCATTCGAAGTTTCATCACATTGTAAGAAATATTGTTAACTCTACATCTTGAACTCATTTTTTTCCGAGAAAAGTAGTTTTACTTCAGATTGAATATAGTAGCAGACTATACTTATCTTCTTGAATTGTATCTTGGAGAGATACGAGGTTTAGGGATTTTTAGCAACAAAGACAGTTATCCTTAATTCAAAAAAGTATTTATTTCAAAATTCGTTTCAATCTGATTAAAAATTAAGCAAAATTGCCATCAGTAGATGGACTCGGAAAATTTCAGATCCAATTCGGTCAAGACAAAAAAAGGCGTCCTTCTAGAAGGGCGGCCATATTGTTTTTCTGGCTATACTTATGAACATGGCTACCGGTTTTGTTTCGTAAACAAACCATTCGTTGCCATCGCCTAAAGAGAAATTAACCTCGTTTCTGGGCCACGCACGTTAGCGTTTTATATATAGAGGTAAATAAAATAAATAAATGACTTACTACCTCCTATGAGCAGTTGCGCCGTTCCTTGTGCCGCGTCTCTGTCATTGCTGGCGAAACACTGGTAGAGCCCGTGGTCCTCCCGCTTGACCGACGTGACCATCAGTTGGTTCCTCGCTATCACCCGAAGTCGGCCGGTGTCGCTCAGGAGTCGGGCATTCTTGGCCCAGCGGACGTTGGTTACGGGGTGGCCGCGGACGCTGCAGTTGAAGGTCACAACCTCTCCAATGTCCGCCAGCCGTTCCGGAGGGTTTACGGCGGCCACCAGCTTCACTGAAAAAAAGATAATTTGGTGGATTTGAATTTGGGGTTTATTAGTATAAGAGGCAAATTTGGCCATGCTGCGCCAAACATGGTGAAAGTAAAGGCACATGACAGCACTTCAATGGTTAAGATTCTAAAACATTTGTATATTACTCATGTTGATAAACGCTTGCTTTGATTTAATTTTGGCGTTCATGACATAAGAGCCAAATTTGGTCATGCTGCGCTAAACGTATGGTGAAAGTGTAGGTACATGATAGCACAGAAAATAATGGTAAAGATTCTAAAACAATTGTATGTTACTCATGTTGATAAACGCTTGCTTTGATTTGATTTTGGCGTTCATGGTATAAGAGCCAAATTTGGCCATGATGCGCCAAACATATGGTGAAAGTGAAGGTACATGATAGCACTTCAAATAATGTTTAAGATCCTAAAACATTCGCATGTTTCTCGTGTTGATAAACACTTGATTCGATTTAAATTGATTTTGCCGTTCATGGTATAAGAGCCAAATTTGGCCATGCTGAAAAAACATATGGTGAAAGTGTAGGTACATGACAGCACTTCAAACAATGTTTAAGATTCTAAAACATTTGCATGTTTCTCGTGTTGATAAACACTTGATTTGATTTAATTTGATTTTGCAGTCCATGGCATAAGAGCCAAATTTGGCCATGCTGAAAAAACATATGGTGAAAGTGAAGGTACATGATAGCACTTCAAATAATGTTTAAGATCCTAAAACATTCGCATGTTTCTCGTGTTGATAAACACTTGATTCGATTTAAATTGATTTTGCCGTTCATGGTATAAGAGCCAAATTTGGCCATGCTGAAAAAACATATGGTGAAAGTGTAGGTACATGACAGCACTTCAAACAATGTTTAAGATTCTAAAACATTTGCATGTTTCTCGTGTTGATAAACACTTGATTTGATTTAATTTGATTTTGCAGTCCATGGCATAAGAGCCAAATTTGGCCATGCTGAAAAAACATATGGTGAAAGTGAAGGTACATGATAGCACTTCAAATAATGTTTAAGATCCTAAAACATTTGCATGTTTCTCATGTTGATAAACGCTTGATTTGAATTAATTTGATTTGATTTGATTTTGGTGTTCATCGTATAAGATCCAAATTTGGCCATACTGCGCTAAACATATGGTGAAAGTGTAGGTACATGATAGCACAGAAAATAATGGTAAAGATTCTAAAACAATTGTATGTTACTCATGTTGATAAACGCTTGCTTTGATTTGATTTTGGCGTTCATGTTATAAGAGCCAAATTTGGTCATGATGCGCCAAACATATGGTGAAAGTGTAGGTACATGATAGCACTTCAAACAATGTTTAAGATTCTAAAACATTTGTATGTTGCTCTGTTGATAAACTCTTGATTTGATTTAATTTGCTTTGATTTGATTTTGGCGTTCATGGTATCAGAGCCAAATTTTGCCATGATGCGCTGAACATATGGTGGAAGTGCAGGTACATGATAGCACAGAAAATAATGGTTAAGATTCTAAAACAATTGTATGTTTCTCGTGACAATAAAATAGCTTGCAGTTTGACAAAAGAATTTTTGATTAATAATATCAAAAAAAAATAAAAAAACGGGAGGCTGTCTTTTTCAAACAGCCGCTGATATTAAAGGGGTAGGACTACTTTACTCGCGTGACTCTTTTTCAATTTAAAATTTTTTTTGTAACTTCTGTTGTTACCCTTTATCTCTAAAATAAGACATTAGTTATGTTTTTAACATATGTAGTTACCGAGATATAGAGGATCTCCTATACAACGTTTTTTGTGGCGTTTTGTCGTGTGAATCAAATTCCTTCCTGAGACTCCAATGGGAGGAACGTAATCTTAAGTTAAAACACAAAATTTCAATATAGATTGCGGAGAAAATCTTTTTTTTCCATTGAAAGAGCAATAGATTTCATCAAAACACTTTTGATAATCAGTTCTCTTCAAGATTCCCAGTGAATTCCGTCAAGTGATTCAAAACCCGTAAATAAAAGTGTCGTTATGGCGGCCGTAGATAAGACTAAAAAGTTGAAAATCGTTAAAATTTTACTTTTTAGTATATTGACAATGTGTTTATAAAAACTGCCTTAAATTTAGAGGGGAGAGTCGCAGAATTTGGACCGCCTGAACATTTTTTTATTGTACAATGATGATGAAAAAAACCAATGGAATTTTAGTGTAGTTTATTTATCTTAAGAACAATGCACTTATTTTTTAAATACGTTTTAAAGTATGAAAAAAATAGCTTTAAAAATTATGGCATCAGTCAGATTAAGGAAACAGGTTTCCCAAATTGGACCACTAATATTGCAAAGGCGACCAGGGACATTCAAAATCATTTTTTACATTTTCAACTAACGAATTTGAAGTTCAGTAGGCATTAATAGGAACGCTATAAAAGACAACACAAAATGTTTTACTGCAATATATTTATTTATTCCTGAGTTATGGGTATAAATGTAACTTTCCATAACAATTAAAGGCCTTTATGATAAGTGTTCCAGGCGCTTCAATTTTTTGTTCAAATTTCACGACATTTTATATTAGTATAAAAACGTATCTGGAGAAGACTTTTTGGCATTCACATATAAGTTATTATTTATTAAACCTTAAATATTTTATTTTATATCAATTATTGGACATATTTTTTCACGAAATCTATTGTTTCGAGTTACTAAGCGTCTTCACTTTGAAATTCCTTTCTGAAACATAAAAATTAATTTACACTTACAAAATACGCATTTTTCTATATTCAAACATCGATTAACATGCTACCATGGTCAGGAGGACCAAAAGTTTCGTATTCAGAATTAATCCGAAAACAAAATTTTATAACACTAAGAGTTGTTAAAATAAAACTACTTATCAAAGGAAGCTGCTGCTGTAGGCAATAAGTGCGGGGTGCACTATCCAAACTTTTTGTAATTCTAAAACGCCGGTATTTAAAACTTTTTAAGTGCTAGCAGCACTTGTTTCTATAACATACAGGGGCTGCACGTATCCTTAGAGCTCTTGATTTCCATTTAAACCTCAGTGCCAGGGTGGCGCTTTTCCGTATTCGACTCACCAGTGCAGGATTGCACAAAGAATACCGCGTTTCCGAATTAATGACTTTTAACAGTGCATAATTGCACTAACTTCGACATATTTTTACGTTGGGCGCCAATTATAGAGGGACGAGACTCAAGTTTGTGTGTAGTGCTGCTGAAGAATCCATTCAATTTTAGGAACCATTTTTTATTAGGCTACGTTCCACAGCACAGAACATTAAAGTTACAAGACACAAGACAAGACAGAGTACAACATCACGATACAAGCACACAGACTAGAATGACAGAGAGGCATCATGGGAAAAAGGTGGCTCCAGTAGCGCCACCTACCATAGAAAGGAGAAGGCAGTTGATTGTAACCGCTACAACCTTAAATATTTTATTTTATATCAATTATTGGACATATTTTTCACGAAATCAATTGTTTCGAGTTATTATGCGTCTTCACTTTGAAATCCTTTCTGAAACGTAAAAATTATTCCCAATTTTTGTTTGAAAATGTTTAGAGAAACCAATGAAAAACATTAGAGTGATTTCGAGTAATTTTGAAGTGCCTTGAACATTTATCATAAAGGCCATTAATTGTTATTAAAAATTACTTTTATACCCATAAATCAGAAATCAATCAATATACTGCAGTGAACGTTTGTGTGTTGTGTTATATAGTGTTCTTATTATTTCATGAAAAATTTCAAATTGATTAGGTGAAAATTAAAAGAAAAGACTTTGAAATTCCCTGGTCGCCTTTAGCACAATTATGGCAAAAATATTTTTTTTGATTTTTCAATTCACACTAATGCACAATGTAGGAACCAAAGCATGACATTCTCTGCATTGTTTCAGTTCTTCTTCTTCTCTCTTTCTTTCCTCACGGATGGTGGAAAATCACGTGGCTTTAGTTTTTGTTCTTTCTAATCTAACAGTTGATGACTTCAGTAACGTTATTATTATTTTGCTACAAGTTGATCCACTTCCAATGATGAGTGCTTTCGCAGTTATTCCTGGAGTTTAAGATAATAATCCCATTGATTTAAACGATCCAACTTAGGCAACCTTTTAAAGTCAAGTGTAGGCAACTTTTGGACAACAACAATAACAAAAAAATCTCCTAACCTTATTTGAAATATTATAATAAAATTAATTGTAGCCAATCATATTTCCTATCTAAGGATGTAATAAATATTTTGAACTATTTTAATAAAATTATAACGATAAATTGTAGTCAACCGTATTTCCTATCTAAGGATGTAGTAAATATTTTGAACTATTTTAATAAAATTATGACAATAAATTATAGCCAACCATATTTCCTATCTAAGGATGCATACATATTTTGAACTATTTTAATAAAATTATAACAATAAATTATAGCCAACCATATTTCCTATCTAAGGATGCATACATATTTTGAACTATTTTAATAA
>BGPR01042111.1:0-13392 GCA_013235015.1 Araneus ventricosus | reverse complement strand
TTTCGGGCTTAGCAATTTGTCGTCGGTGAGCTGCTGAGTTACTGTTTAAGGATGCTATTTAACATCAAAAAAAGTTCGTTCTTAATTTGGAAGAGACCGTGGAACCGTGGAATAAAAGTTTATGAAAACGCTGAGAGAGTTGCCTGGGCGTTAGGGTTTTATCATCATCTGCTGTCGGTGAGCGCTCAAAGATTTATTAGATGTTTTCAACATCAAAATGAGATCGTTTTAGAGTAGATGGCATGTTGCTTCGTCAGGATAATGCGCACGGACAAAAGATTAATTAGGGGCAAATTCCCTTCACATCATGGTTGGTAAATATGGTCCACGCAGCTTGTATCATAGCTGCTTCCTCTCCTCCACCGCGTGTGAGACCCAATGCTCGAGCACAAGCCGATGATTTTCTATCGTCTCTAAGCAACGCTTCTGCATTTTCCAAAAATTTTCACGTCTCCTATTTTCCGCCAAAATCGGAAGAGAGTCCCTGCGTCCAATCATCAGGTCAGGTCAGGTCAGATCCGATCAGATTCCAGATCAGGAGAAGATCAGAGACGATCCCCCCAATTCCCAACTTATTTTAACCTCTGAAGGATGCAGATTTACGCCAAAGTAGCCAACCTATTAAGTTATCATTGGTTAAAAGTTTTCAAAATCATGCAACCCTCAGGATTAGATAATCTCACGCCCCCGAGTAGCAACATCTCCGCGTAGGCTTAACGAAAAAATATGGATGTGTTGACAGAAATTGAACAGGGCCTGAATTGACGCTGAAACCACACACAGGTCAAAAGGCGAAAGAAATAAAATGCGCTCCCTCGCGTCATAATTTTTTAGAAAGGGATTTCTTGACCGCAATTTTGGGTGGAAAACCCATAGTTCTGTCATCAGGGCTATGCAGAACGGATCCCAATACTGAAATTTTCTCAGCGGCGGTTTTATTTCAAAAGGAAAAAGGAATGCTCAGGGTTGTTCTCTGATGCCCAGAATTAAACTGAGCCCAAAAATAGGGCTGTCAAAGGTTTCTACTTCACGTTTTACAGCTGCAGAAGTGTGTGAATCAGAATTTTACCGACAATTTCTGCAAAAGGACACCCACGGCTGCTTTTAAAAGTGGAGAGGGAACATTTTTGCTTTCTTAGGGTCCTTTTTTTTTTTTGTTTTAGAAGAAAGTAACGAATTGAGAATTCCTCGTTTCTTCGCGGGCGGTGAACGCTCCATGGTAGAGTGTCTATTTTTTTCCTGTAAAGGTTCATCGAACTCTTGCTCAAATGAGATTTTAGTTTCACACGAAATTAAAATATTCCCTTACTAAAAAATTTCTTAATTCTTCGTTTATTTAGTTGATTACCAAAAGAATAAGCTAAACGATTTTTATTGATGAAAATAAAATGTGAGAAGAATAATTGAATAAAACATACAAAAGAATAACTCAATTAATTTACATAACACCATGCATTGTGTATCATGACCCTATCAATGCTGTAATTAATCAAGGGATACAATAATCGACTTAAAGAATATCAAAATAAGTAATAGTTATCAATTCATCAGATTATACACGGCTGTGTAGTTAGTTAATTTACGACACACATTCCTTAACAGTCAATTTGAAATTTTATAAAAAAAAATTCCCAATTTAAGCTCTTACAATTTTAATTAAATGCCAACCCCTTTTTTTTAAAAATTTAACAATTAAATATTTCCAGTTGAATTTTTAGTGATTTAACTAAACCTTTTACAATAAATACAGTTTAATTTTCACCCTTTTTAGAATTTAACAATTAGTCATTCTAATTCTGATTTTATGATTTAAATTAAACTTTACAATAAATACAGTTTAATTCTTTTCACTCCTTTTAGAATTTAACAATTAAATATTCTAATTGACTTTAGTGATTTAAACTAAACTTTACAACAGTTGTTTTCAAGTTTTAGCATCAGTTATGAGGAATCGGGAGGAAATACGTTTCCAAATCACATGCTGGGCATACACTGGGTGTCTAAAACGGTTTGAGAGTAAGAAGCTTAGCCGCACACAAACAGGGTCCTGAGAGGTAGAAAATAGCAGCTCTGTCTTGGATGGGTGTATTTCATATTAGTGATACTGGGTGCTCGGGAATCACTTGTTTGATATAAGTATGGAGTTGGCAAGGTCCAACGCGGGGCATTTTGCTGAGCTATTCTTATTTGCGATAACTATATTAATTGTTTCAAACTGCTTTTGGCAAAGGTGCAAGATACAAGTTCGTTTTGTGGATCACCACTTATAAGAAATCTGTTATTAGATGGTATCGACAGGTTCTTCAATGAACAAAAGAATAAACATTGCCATCCATTTCAGAGACAGTCACAATGAAATTCATTCAGGATGACCCAAAAGTTATGAAACCACGTAAGTAAACCAAGGATCTCGGCAAGAGAAAACAAATTGGGCAGGGTCTTACCTGGGTCGGCTTCTTTAATGCTAGAAGAAACGCAAAGGATAAAACAAAATGCGTTACCACGTATAGATAATACCACAAGAGCTGAGAAAAGTGACCGTCACTGCTGCCGGCTCACACCGAACCTCTGGAGATATACATATTCAATACAAATTAGGGCCGTAGACATGTAGCAGCTAAACTAAGCTAGAAAAATGCAAATTATAATTAAATAGCGTAAGTCCTGAATGCCAATGTAAAGACAGAAAACATTAAAATTTATTAAAAAATGCAATGTTCTACAACGAACAGAAGCAATTTGAAATTTTCTATAAAAACATCAAAATAGAGGCTTCAATCCGCAGCCACCAGTGGTTTTTTCCGGACCAACTGGAAAGGGCAAACTGGTTCGTGAATATGCTTTGTTTACGTTTGAGTTAGCTGGTGCTTATTGATTTGTATCTAACAAAACCTAATTTTTTATAATTTAAACGAATGAAATGCCCTGATAAACCATCGACATTAAAGCCAGAGATCTCGTTTATGCTCACCGTTTGGAAGTTAAACTTTCACTCAAACTAAATGTCACTTTAAACTATTTCTACTCACCTTTATACAAAGTAAGCTTCTTTTACTGAAAGCTGTTCGAATTATGATGTGAATAAGAACCGTGCTTTATTTTATCTACTTAAATGGTATTCAATTGTACCTTGTCTTAACCTTTAGTACAACAAAAGAGATCTCTTCATATTTCTGCAACAAACATAAATCACAGTGTACTTGCAAAAAAAAACTATATAATTTATATTTTTTTTTTATATATTTATTTGTGTCTTGAATTTAATAAACAGCATTTTGTTGATAAAAACAAAACACAATAATATTTATTCGTGTTAATTACTTTTGAAGAAACATTAAACTGAAATGTGGATATTAAGGATTTCATAGATATTTGATTGATTACAAAATCCTGGAGGTTTTCACTATTCATACAATAGTGATTTTGAGTCGTCAGAATACTAATAAGAAGATTGTCAACTTCAATATGCTTGTTGAATTACCTGAATGAAGAAATATTGTTTAGAATCAATATTTATACATAATAAACTATAACAAGCATATTCCCAACATAATATAATACTAAAAAAAATATTTCAAAAAATTTTACTTACAAGTATACATTCATAAATAAAATTACAGTCATTTTCTAAACAACCTCGTTTTTTACTGGGAGAAATATCTATATAATTTTGTTTTGAAGTATAACTAAAAGAAATTATTAGTCTTTACACATAATGATGCATTATTTATATTTCTGGAGCAAGTATTCAAACAGATTTTACATATATCTGAAGTTCTTTTGGTATGCAGCTACTTATAAAAAGTGAACTGGCATTTTGAATATTCTTTTTAATGATATCTCTTAGATGTTTTAAAAAATCTCTCATATGCAATTGGCAATTTCACATATTTGTTTTTTCAAAAAATCTGTTATATCCAAGTTTAGATGTAAATTGTGTGTATATGCAAATGCAACATTTTCAAAAAAAACATAGGGTTCACAGCATTGAAAGGCTATGGTACTTTGAAAAATATACAAAATGATTACAATTTTTTTTATACATTACAGTTTCTTGTTTTACATTGGACGAGAAAAAACATTCAATACATATTTTATATGTGTGATGATGAAGATTCTTATAATCTCATTATATAATTCTCACAAAGATATATGAGACATTTTAAAAAACATCCATCTGAATAAAATATTTATAGATAATTTTAAAATTATTTTCAAAACCATACAAATATGAAATTTCTGTGTCCATTATTTATTTTATGAATGAGTAAATGTCTCCCTTGGCATCCGTATTAGATAGCAATTAGGCCAATTATATGCTTGGCTGTATTTTAATCAGCATTAAGAGGTAAATAAACACATTTTGTACAATTCACTGAGGTGCAGTTTGGAAGAATGACAAGAACAACTTCCAATAGAGCATCTTTTATTTTTCCATTTGCAGTGAACATTATTAATGCTGGAGGAACTGGCTCTTGAGACATATAATAATCTACTTCCAATATACCCTCTGAAATCTTCTATCCATAATGTGAAGGACATAGTGCAATAATAAACTCCTGTTTATTCCAGCCTGGTAATTTGCTTAATAATGATTAAACATGTTTTTGAAGAAAATTTTGATTTGGAGGAAGATTGGTATCTGATAAGCAAGATTTTAAGATTCAAAATGAAACTTAAAATTTATAAATTCCCAAAAACTAGGTATTTTGCAAAAATAAAGTATTTACAAATGGGGATTCAAAATTCAAATTTATAAATACACAGAAACTGGTTGCTTTTCTGCAATTAAAGTATTTACGAATGGTGATTAAAAATTAAAGCATCTAAAACTGGCTATTTTGAGAAAAAAAACGTATTTGTGAAATATGCTTCAAAATGAAACATAAAATTTATAAATAATCAAAAATGTATTTTGCAAAAAAAAAAAAATGCGAATGAGGATTCAAAATGAAACATAAAATTTATATATATATATATAATACATGAGGTATAATATTTTTAAATTAAAGTTCTGACCAAATTTTTTAAAAAATTGCTATCAGGATTCAAAATAAAATAATCCAGAACTTAAACAGGATCGGAGGATAATTTTTCTTTTCTGATTTAAAGGAATGACACTTAAAATGAAATAATAATTTTGAAAACTGTTTATATTATACAGAGAGGGTTTGTGAAATTTCTGATTCTTAATTTCTCAGAATCCCATGCTACAAATCAGCCAGTCTTATTTTGATTTAATGAGGAGTGATTTACTCTCTTCACATGTATTAATATTATGGAAAATTTTATGTTTTAAAGAAAAAAATGGGAAAGAAAAAAAGCACTTGCTTGGAACATTTTAATGTTAAAAAAAGATAAAAGTGTACTGTGATGTTGAATACAAATGACAATATAACCAAATTGGAAATACATGTAAAAAATTGTTTCAAATATCCTGTTGGGTTAAAAAAAAAGGGATGCAATAGAAAATTAATATAGTTTTAAACAAATTCAAACTATGAAAATTACATCAAACTTTTAGTTTCAAGAACATTTAAGTACTGAAGGTGATGATTCAGATTAACCCCGCCTAGCAGTAAAATGCCTGGTACATCTTCAAATAATATAAAAGTTTCAGGAATAACTATTATTCAGCACATTCACTATAAATTTTAAAACGATTAGAACTGAAACATCTGGTAACTTTTCATCAGAAATTGTCTGGTTCTTTGACTCAGTTTAGTTTCAGACCCTCAGTTCAGACCTTCAGTTTAGTTTCCATTATCAGCTCTTTATAATTTTAAAACTAAATAAACATTCCTTTTAAAAAAATTAGCTTAAGAAAGAGTTTTTTTAAGCTAAAATAACTCTTTTTTTAATAAGCAGCAAATACAAAATTATTCATTGTAATTGAAAAGGGTATTTTCATTTAAATCATGTATTTTATGTTAGAAGCATGATGTAGTAATGCATTTGATTTTTCTGAATAAATATTTTAGTTTTTATAAAACTTAATTAGTTTAATTTTTATTGATTAAACTTTTTGATTATTTAAAATTAAATTATATTATTTATATTATTTATCTATTTACAAACCATTATATCTATTTTATATGAATAAAGTGAATTGAAAAATAAATACCCAGGTAAGTATTTACCATTAAAAATAAATACCCATGTATTTTACACCACTGATTATAGACTTTGTCAGGAATTATTTTCAATGAAAAAAGCTTTTAATTGTGGCTCTACTTTTGTTTCTTTTTTATCGGTCAAAATCCACTGATCTGCACAAAATTTAATTTTTTTCACGAGTTAAATCTTAGCAACACTGAAAATCATCTACACAGTCTTCCAATGCGTAGATTTTACATTCCATCCTAGCAATATACCATTTTATTTTCTAGATTGAACTTTTTAGAATCGCTCAAGTCAAAGCCTCTGGAAAAAAAAAAAAAAAGACACCGCGCAACGGAAGATTGCATCCTTGCTCCTCATTGGCTGAATTGTGGTTTTCTCCGCGGTAGTGATTCTGTATAAGGCATTCTGATTGGTCAGAACAATGGAAATTTTATAACTTTAATTCCTTTGTATTAATTAATTTTCGTCGATCCAATGGAGAACATTGAATTATATTTTTTTTAATTTCATATTCTTTTTTTGGTTAATTTCAAAAGTTTCCCCACAACCTAATAATATTACTTGAACGATAGCGAGGCATGTCCTGCGGCCTATATCACTTAGCTATCGAGGCGGCATTGAATCGTGGAATTATTGTGACCGCAACTGTGACTATTTGCATAGACAATTTAATTTAACTGTAACTTTCGTCGGTGACTTCTAGAAAAGGTAAATAATGAAGGTTTAATTTTTTTTTCTGTGGTTTGCTGATGGTATTTTTTTTTATATATATATTTTATTGAAATATGTTATATTTGTATATAAAAATTGAAATATATTCATGATTGTTATTTGTTCTACATTTCTATTTTAATTTCAAAGTATAATATTTAACGCTTGAATTAAGTTACCGTGAACTGTAGTTTTAAGTAACTTTGAATTAAATTTTAAAATATTCATTTAATATTAATATTCACAGGAATGTTAAAATGCTCATTATAGAATGTATTAAGCAAGGAAACAAAAATGAGGAAATGATAATAACTTAATTGGCTAACACAAAATTGAAAATACACTTCATAAAAATTTCAATTTGGCCACCAGAACTTTTCTTCAAATGAACCAGTGTAACTAATGTGATGCTGAAATGCACCAGGAATTGATATCCATGAGAGAAATTAGTTTATATATATTTTTTAATAATCAAAATTAGATCTAGAACTGAAACAAGTGTTGATACCCCGAAACTTGTAATTCGAATGTCTGAATATTAGCAAATCTCCTCGTGAAATTGCAAAGAAGGCTTGGAGTAGTCATGGATACATACAAACAATCATCCAAAAGTATAAAAAGGGTGAACTAATAAACAAATAAGCCTAGTAGAGCAAGAAAAGGAATTCTCAATTCAACGACTAAGAGAAACATTTTTAGATAAATACAAAAAAATTCTGAATTGATTGCTGTAGAAATTGTAACATCGACGTATACAGCAATAGAAAGGAGTGTTCCAGCAGAAACATTTAGAAGAGTGCTCAGGAAAGCTAATTATAATGGAATTGTAGCTTTAAAAAAAACCTTTCATTTCCAAAGTCAATAGAGATAAAAAGAATTGCTTTTGCTAAAAAACATATTCAGAGCTTGAAGATTTTTGGGATTAAGTCATATTCAGAGAAAAATGTAAATTTAATATTTGGTTGGTATCTAGAAGTTGGAACACACATGATTTCGTCGCCAATATGGTTACCTAAAGTATCAAGCGGATTAGTTCCTTTGGCAACCCATCGGCTAGATCTCTTATGTCATGGCAACCGTTATGAGTTGTTTACATACAACGCGGATTTTTATAAAACTTAAAAATATTTAATTAAATAAAATATATTTTAATTAGGATTATTTCAATTAGTAAAAAAAATGACAAATAGAACTTGGGTTTATTTAGGGATTAATATATTTTTCCAATCAAGTAATTGAGGGTTTTTTTTTTTTTTCCTTGTAACAAAAATTGTTTGCATAGAATTTTTGATGTTGCTTTGTCATATTTTGGAATTCATCATTTGAAATGCTGTCTTCACCTTCTTTATGGTTTCCTTGATGCACTGCATTGTTCATTTTTCTTTTTCATCTATTTAAGAGTGTTTCCTCCCAAGTGCAAATATTAGAACTGAGTAGGTTTTATTTTACTATTACTTGTTCTGAAGAAAATTTGTCCTTAGTGGTGAAGCTACTAAGGGCAAATGTTCTGCTGGTTCATTAGAGTAATTAAAAGAAGCTGATTCTGTACATTCACTAAGTTAGTGAAGCTGCTAGGTTCCCGCTTTGCTGAAAGCGAAGCCACTGATGTTTTTTTAAGTTAAAAAAATTTGCCCGGTGCCCACTTCAGATGCTGCACACATCGCGAGCACAATTTTTCTTGCCTCATAAGAAGAATTAAAATAAATAGATTCCTTATGTGCAATGAGCTAGGAAAGTTAGTAGTTCTGTTGAAATTCTACATTTAAAATGGGAGATAGTGCAACGACAAACCACAATTGCAAATGGGTTCGAAAAAAGATTAAACTTTAAATCATTAACTGTTACCGATGGACATTTGTTTACCATTAGCATCCATCTTGCTTTGGCGACTTGGCGCCATTTTAATTAGAGTGTGTTCCAACTTGTAGATTTCAACCCCTATAGCAAGCATGAGGGAAGCTCAGTACTTGTATAGGGTTCTATGTCTGCAAATGAAGTGGCAATTTCAGTTTTTATTGCAGGCATGAAAGACTTCCGCTTTTAAGCGGAAATCCGCTTTTTTGAATGTCTTTCAGGCTGTTTCTGAGATCGATGCAAAACCGTCGAGAAATCGTGACCGAAAAATATGGGGGGTGGGGTGGAAGCTATGTCTGAATCCGAAACGAATGCCATTTTTTCTCCGTCACAAAGTAAACAGATGCATTCTCTGGTGTTTACGCGCCATATCTATCATCTCGAGTGATTCGCACACAGCGTAATGGAGGAAGGCGGAACTTCTCCCGTATAGCCGAATGACGACCGCTATACGAGCAGGCCACGCCTTGCTGTTGAAATCGCACGTCAATGAGCTGCTATCGCCGATGTTGAATCACGGGTTGTTATGCAAAGAATTTCTACTACTACTATCATTTGTCTTGTGTTTGGCGGATCGCACGTGTGATGCTGTATGTTTAGTGTTACGTTCGTCAATTGTAAAGATCAGCGTTTGTGAGTGTGACCGAGAACCAAAATGGAGATTAACTTAAACGATGAACATAAAGTTCGTTCCCTAGATGCGAACGAAAAAAATAAATTTAAATTTGAGTGGTTGAATAAATCTATGAAAATTAAACTGCCGGCGAAAGGTAACGATACGAACGTGGAAGAGATAGCAGTAAAAGTAGAAGATTCGATCAAGAAGATCGAAATAAGTGGAACTGTAAATTGCCAGCTTTGCTCTGATACCATTTATAACCAAACATTCTAAACTTGAGAGATTATTTCATATTTATGTCCTTAATTTAATGCTTTTTAAAGAAAGTATTGCAATTATTAAACAATCTTTAAGTTGCTGAACTCAAACATTATTCAAAATAAGTTAGTATACATGCATGAAGATTGTATGTTGGAATTCTTAACAACAGATCATAAACCTAAAATTATTAACATACGTGAGATGAAGAAATCATTTCCTATATTTTAAATACAGAATACAACAGCTGTTCTAGAATAATTAAATAAATTGCTTTTTCTATATGTATTTGAAGTAGTGCGTTTGTATATATATCGATTTTGTGGTGAATTTTGTATTCGCGTAGAGTTCAGCTTTTTTGAACAGCTTGCACTTTCATGCCTGGAATGGCATAATGGATAAAATGAAATATTTAGATATACTGAATAAAGATTTCAAACAAAGTGCACAGAAACTGAGTTTAGGGTCAAATTCTATTTTTCAACAAAACTACCTCCAACATACAGCCGAAATTGTGAAGTTGCGGTTATTATACATGTATAAAATGTGATTGCGTACTTCACCTCAGTCACCAGACCTCAATGTTATTGAAAATTTGCAATCTAAATTGAAAATAACTGCTCAGTAACACAACATTAGTAATAAAGAATACTTAAAAACTGAGCTACAATAAGAATGGGTGAAAATAACCCCTCAGGCAACCCGAAATCTTGTTAGCTCAATCCCATGCGATTTAAAAGCTGTTTTGAAAGCAAAAGGATATGCAACAAAATATTAGTTCACGTAATTTTTCTGTATATTAATGAGTTAGACTAACTGTATAACTCAATTTTGTGACTAAGAAATTTGTAACTAAGACAAAGTATATATTAATAAAAATATTATCAATTCTTTGTTCTTGTTTATATGTTTTATATTTTTCTTAACGTGTCTTTTATTATTCTTTCAGCTCTTAAGCTTAAATGTGAATTTATTATAAGATTTTAATACCTTTAATGAAGAGAGAGATGAGTGTATACTCAATTTTGGGAGCCACTGTATTTTAAATAAGAACAAATGTATTGGCCGTGTCCATTTCAAAAATCAAAATGTAATACAGCTTATTTAGGGTTTCTTCTTGCATAAATAGTTTATTTTTAGGAAAATTACATAAAAGCTGTCAATATATAATTTGATAAAATTCTATTATAACAGTTTCAATTTGTAACATTTTGTGAGGTATAGTTTAGCTGCCTAAATAGTAAGTTTTTAATTCATTATTACATGTTATATTCTGTTGAAGGTTTTGATTTGTTTATTTTATAATCAGATGAAACACTTAATATTTAAATTTTGAATTCATTTTACCTTTCAATTAGTCTTTTTTTTTTTTAAATTTCATCTTTCTAAATATTTATATATGGAAAATTTTTTTTTGAAATACTTGGTATTAAAAGGTAGAAGCATCATCAAGATATTTTTAATGTTTCTTTACACTGATTTTATAAAAATGTTTGCTTGTGCATTCTAAGAAATATTCATGTACCCATAACAAACATCAGCATTATATATATATATATATATATATATGTGTGTGTGTGTGTGTGTTTGTGTATCAGTGTTAAAAATACTTGGACTGCAGGGAATGCTCTCATTGTTTTAGAAAAATATAAAAAATTTTGTGTTCATTTACTTTCTTGTATCTTAAAAGTAGATGACATTTAGTTTAATGGTCAATCACTATTACAGTCATTATACTTTTGGTTCGATAATCTTTATAAACCATAATTTCATATACAGAGATTTTTCTAAATATGATATCTGCCATTTAGTTCAATTGCATCAATGTTCCCTTCTGAAGCTACTACAGGAGTAATTGTGACTTTAAAAATCCTGAAAACTAGCATGGTATAAAAATCTAAAAATAATGTAATGTGATACACATACATACTGTGTCAGCTTGGGGGGGGGGGCAGTCGGCCACTTACTTTTTTTAGAGAAAAACTTAATTTTTATTTCATTTTGGCTTTCTAAAACTGAAAATTACAAAAAAGAAAAGTGTTTGAGAAAACTAGCTAATTTTTTAACTAAATTTTGTTGTCTACCCCTATACTCCTAGGTCTTTTAGATGTCTATAAATATTTTGCCCCCTCACTCTTTCCACCCAATCGCTGCCACTGCATACATACACGTAATGATTTTCTTTGAATTAATTATTTTTAATATTACTTCATTTGTAATTAATTACTTCTACTTCATTCTTAAAGAACCACACTTCTGCTTTAACTTCCAGAGTCGCAAGTCTTTTACAGGGAATCCCCTTCTTCAAAGTATTTAAACTCTCTGTGCATTGTTAATGTCCCTTTTTTAAACACGTAACTATGCAATAAACATGCAGAGTCGTGGGTCAATCTAAGCGAAAATTGGGGCCGTTTTGTGTCCCCTTCACAAAATTCCACTCCATAAAAACGGCCCTTCACAAAATTCAAATTCACAAAAACGGTCACTCCCCAAAATTCAAATTCATAAAAACAGCCCTTTTACAAAGTTTCATTTTATAAAAATGATCCATTTTTAAAATTTTTTCACGACCAAACAGCGATTCTCAAAACTTTTGAATGAGTTGAGCCGTGAACTAACCTCCCAGAAATGTGTTCAACTATAATTTGCCCAGTATTAGGTGTCCTTACTTTACTATATCAAATCGATTTTAAAAGTGAAGATGTATTTCTGCATAATTGTTTTGTTAACAGAAAGTTCCAATGTTTCAACATACTTTTAACAATAAACCACTATTATTTTTTTAAATCTGACTTTTTTAAAAGTTTTTGAATGCACAAAATATATGTACGAGTATTTTTTTTTTCAGTATTATATCAAATTACTGAATATATTTGGTTCAGTGAAACACTTTTGATATTAAACGTAAAATATAGAAATATGACTGTGAAAATTGAAGGTTTTACATGATAGAAAAATTTTTCACAAAAATGAGCCCCTAAAAAAAAAGACCTGGATCGATCCCTGAGAGTATCTTTTTTTGTTTGGCCCTCCAAGTTGAGTGGTAACAAGACCAATGATTTATATTTGCATACAAAATAATTTTTGCCTGTACCCTACCTTAAATATAATCTTTTTTGTACAACTTGATTGAACAGAAATTGCAAATGTTGCTTTTTTAATTCTGAGTAAAATCCAAAAATTATAACATCATACTTTGATTGTTAAAATTTTTTGTCTCATAGAAGTTATTGACACCTTTCTTTAGAGAGAAAGAATTTCAGTCCTTTCGAAACATCTCTTGCAAAACTTTTGAACTTTGAGTTGATTCTCCGCCTCTCCATTACTGTAAAAATTGCTATTGTTAGATTTCATTATAATGCAGTTTTCTTATTCTTTTAGGTCTGGCTGTAATGGAATGGTAAACTGAAGGAAAGAAATAGTTCTTTACACGGATTTAAAGGTTCTTCTCCAGCATTTATTTTTTTAATTCGAAATATAAAGTCTAATATCTGTTTTTTAAATACTTTCGGTGCTAGATATTTTTATTTTACATTGTGTAAATTAAGTCTGATATGTAGCATTTTATAAATAAATAATTTTAGAAAGTTTTAGTAATTAAAAGATATAGATAGTTTATCAGTTTAAAAAAAAAATTAAAGAGTTTAATGTGAATACTTTTTTGAACCAATTTTTATGTTTTGAAATGTGTTGAATTATTTAATTATTTTTTTTAATGTTAATATTCAAACCTACAGAATTCATCTCCGAATCTGTTTTTAAGTTTATTTAAAAGGATTCATAATGAAAAAGCAGTGAATGTTTGTTTGAATATTATAAAATTTTGT
>BGPR01042109.1:0-13392 GCA_013235015.1 Araneus ventricosus | reverse complement strand
CAGGACATAAAACTACAAATCTTCTTCTTTTTTTTCCTACTTATTCTTTCAAAATACCTCTTGGCTATATTTATATTTGCCGTATAAAGCATGCTGTTCAAGACTACAAATTTAAGATAAGCTAATTAAGCTTTCACTTGCAAAATTTTAATAAAAACAATTAAAAATATTATTTACTCCCGTTTAAGGTTATAATTAGAATAGTAATAATTTATTGTACTAAAATGAGCGTTTCTTTAGTAAGCACATTACTCATAATTTCTATAAAACACTCATCTTAAAAGACTTACTGGTAGAGTAGAAAGAAATATGCAATGGTATCAAATGGCATGTTTAATAAAAAAAAATAATAACCGTACTTAAATCAACATTTTCATCATTATTTTAATTATCGTGTAGAAAAGAGTTAAATTGTTTTATTTCAGACAATCAAAATTACTATAAGTAGTCTTCTCGATGGAAAAAAAAACTGCTTGGAAATTAACCTTAAACTGAATTCCCATTAATTATTATAATGTCCACGATATTCAAACGGAAGTATATACTCTTATTTCGCGTCTGAACATTTGAAAAATCTTATTTTATTTTATCGTGAACATTCCCTAGTAATTTATATTTGCAAAACATTTTTGGATTTATTAAAACAAATCATGTTTTTGTAATGCAACAAAAACACGTTTTTTCATATAATTTGTTAAAAACAATAATTGATTTTAATTTGAATAAATTCGATTTCATTCTTTGTAGCACGCTAGCGCGGGGCCCTATTTGGAGCAATCGGTCCAATCGGCTTAACGCCGGCCCTGAGAAAGGGATGATAGCTCTGGTATCGTCCTCATATTTTGATAGCGGCTTAAATTATGAGGTCCGTCACCCTTGCGTTACTTCTGACCGGGAATTAATATAATTGAACTAAACTAATTCAGGTAATTTTTTTATCATTTTCAATTTTAAGAAAGAACTCTCAGCAGATGCGACGGTTATTGGAAATAAAGGTCAATACAAGTTTCAGAACAGTAACGAAATTTGGATACTATTAAAATTAATTATTTTTAAATAAATAATCAGTACAGAAAGGCAAAATTCGATAACAAATTTTGATTTCGTTAAATAAATCAATGCAATCAATTTTCATTTTGCAATCTTCGCCGCGAAGCTTTGTGCTTTCGTACGGTTCGCAACTCCCTCGGTGTGGCCTGCAATTGAATATTTGATGACAAGAACAATTGCTTGATTCCATTAGGAACGTTCAAGTAGACAATAAACAGAACAGGTGCAATGCTACTAAAAAATCGGAGTTAATTGTCTATGTTTAAAATTCCGTTCTTAAGGGGATCATGAATATCAAACTATTTTAGGTCAATCAACTCAAATAAAATCCCACAAGGTGTGAATTGTCGTTACTGATTGAACAAGAAGTATTACGTTCACAACGAAAACGAAACCGTGGTGCGCATGACCGACGCTTCGCCTTTGCTATTTAACACAGTACGGCTAACATATTATTTAACCATATTAAATATATTTATTTTAATTGTAGAAATATGAATTCAAATTTAAAAAACAAAAACAAATCTCACTGATTAGTAGTGACCTGAATTTTTTAGTTTACCTCATTTCCAAAGCTAATTCGGCCGGTTTCTTACTCCGTTTTTGGAGTTTTTTTTAATTGGTTATAACAGGTCAAAAAATAACAAAAAAAATCGGTTTATCGAAACAACACTCCCCATCCCTAGTAAGAAGTATTTATTATTACTTCTAATTTTGGTCGAACTTTCAAAAAAACATTGCTTGTGAAATCTTTGTAATTTGTAAAAATTTAAACTTAAGAGTTCCCCTTTATAAATAGCATGTCCCGTTGTCCCCAAGCACATCTTCGGGACACCGAAATGTTACGTTTTCAGAAAGAGAGGAACCCACAACTACAATTAAAGAAATCCAATAAAAAATCCGACAGTAGTGCCTAAGTTGAAATTAGTCTGAAAGTTTCATATTAACTAATGAGTTAGTAAATTTTTTTATTAATAAAAAACATTAAAATATTTTTCACGTAACCAGGTATCGCCAGATATATCAGCTAGTATAAAATATTATATTATGCAAAATCCTCTTACAGTTGCAATTTAATACATGGAAACACAGAATGTAACTAATTAAAAATTATAACCATTTAATTAATTACCAGAAAACCT
Organism: Araneus ventricosus; assembly: GCA_013235015.1. NCBI lineage: Eukaryota > Metazoa > Arthropoda > Arachnida > Araneae > Araneidae > Araneus > Araneus ventricosus. Next base: position 11,200 of record BGPR01042109.1, on the reverse strand, counting down.
TCACTAAAACCTTCCTGTTGCTTCACAATATTTTAAAGCAAAATTTACGTTTTCCACACCAAAAGCTGCAAGCAAAGCAAAAGCGATTTATCCAAAATTTTGCACAAGACTGTTAATAATAAAATTTTTAATGATCTTTATTCTCTTCAGAGTCAATGAGTTATAGTTTACTGTTTCGATGGCACATCTCAGCTTCTGGTAATAGATCCTGGAAGTTTAAATTATAATTAAATGGAGCGAAACTTGTTCTAAAACTTGACTTTACTAACTTCCATACTGCTCCAACTTAAACATGACTCACGGAAGATTTCACATATACAAGGCCGTTGTACTTGATACTTGCTCGTTGTAGTTGAACTTCGCCTCCGTGGAATTTTAATTTACCTAAATTCCTCTTTAAACATTCAAACTTTAATATGAATTTCGATTCCCTGTAAAAAGAAAATCTTAACTTATGATGCAGATAAAATCTTCTTATTTAACAGCATGCCAGCAACTAATATTTGAAGTTCCGAAAATTCAATAACATTGTGTATCTAAACAGATATTTCTCAACAAAAGTGGGGCCTGTTCCAAGGTTGACATGCAGCGTCTCCAACAAGTTTTCGTACAAAATAATTTATTACATTTTGCTATTTATTACATTGCAAAATCTGGCTTAGTAAGGACTTAAAGAATAGATGAAAATGATAAGTAATTAGATTTTTTATAAAGTTAGCAAGCATTTCTCCCACAGAAAAAAATCATAAATCAAATAACAACAAAAAATACTTCATAAATTTATAAAATACAATTTAATTTGCGACTTGTCAGAATAAAATTACTATATGTAATCTTTTCTCATTTATCTTTCATTCTTTATAGCAAACTCATCGATAATATAATCATAATTAAGTCTTTTTATTAGTTTGGGTTTTATACATAAAATGACCATGGAAGTAAATTGTTCCTGATTATTGATAGATCTTAATTAAGCTTTAATTATTTTCTATCTTGAGAAAGAGACTTTTCTGGAAATCCGGCGCTAATTGACGAGATCTCTAAAAGTTTCAAAAAAATAACAAAATTTGGATGCAATTTAAATAAATAATTTTTAATCTTTTCATTTAAAAAAAAATCCGTTGTTGTATATTGTTGTATTGTTATAGAGCACCGTTTATTAGTCTTTCAAAGGACTGACGTGAAACGACGTATAAATGAAAAGATGTATAATCGAAACGAATTACAATGCATTTGTATGAATGAGGACTGTGATGAAACGACGTATAAATGGTGCTTTATTGTAATCCTGGAAGGCCAAACTCGATGACAAATTCTGATTTCATTAAATAAATCAGTATAGTCGATTTTCATTTTGCAAAATGAATCAGCGAAGAGTAAAATAGCAGGTTCTCGGAAAAAAACCATATGGACGAGATCCTCCCTTTCGGAAGGAGATAAAGATCTCCTACCCGGCGGGGGAAGGAGGCCTGCCCTTTGGGTAAATGAGGGCTTCATTCATAGTGCAGTTAAATTACCCCAATCATAGAAAGAGGGACTGCTGACGTCATTACAAAATACTGAACGGTTGCTACAATTGTAATGAATCTTGAAATTGGCGAAAATTAGATAGCAAAAATTGCGGTTCTTGCCTGTTTTTCGCCAAAATTGCGTTGAATAACGAGAGACGTCGTGTCAGAATATTCCAGTATCGCCCGTTATAGTGAAGGTATTTCTCTATATTCCTGTGCTATTAGGGAATGGTTTATTTTAGTTTGGTAAAAAAACGATAAAATTCAATCAATCTAACGAAATGAACACTTAGAATACCATAAAAAGATACAAGGTCAAATCCTTTTTCTTCTAGACATATTTTAAAGTTGATTTTACTATCTTAATTTTATCATTTTCTACCAGTGGCTTAACTAGGGTAAGTGGACCATAGGTCATATTATGATATTTCGCCCCCTGTCATAAACGGAGCTGGAGTTCGGTATGTTTTCGTTCCCTTATCGCATCAGACTTTAAAATTGACATAAACACATTAACGTTTTGCGACCTTGGACAGTGGCGGCTGGAAACTATTTTGTTAAAATCCCAATCGTCATCAGTGGTTAAACAAGCTTACATGCACCTTAGAGTTTGGAATTACTTTTAAGACCCCTCATCACATTTTGCTTTAAAAATTCCATAAATAGAATAAAGTTTCTCTCTCATGCCCCGGTCATCTACCTCCCCTTGCTCCCTGAGTGGTTACGCCACTGTTTTCTTCTTTTACATATTGATAAAATTTGGTGCAAGTCATTTAAAAATTATAATAATGGTTCAAAATTGCTTCAACTGTCTCAACTGACAATGTGTGGGGAAAAAACGCGACAAATAGCAATATGGGACCGAGTAGTGAAAAGGTGATAGTCCCGTAAATACGGGACGTACGGCAACCCTGACTATGGAACATGTTGTCTGCCACTGATGTGCATTCATCAGTCGCGTGCATGCTTTGTATGTAGGTATATAAACTTTCTGAAAATACTAGTATCTTAAAATCATTGAATTGTATTGCAAACTCTGTCCTAACGCCTCCTTGCATGCAACATTGAACAAGATTAAGATATGTAGGGGGACCCGGATCAAAATGGAATACTTGAGGTTCGGAGGGCTGTAAAATAGTAAATAATAGAGAATAAATAAGATCACTGAAAAATGGTAAATCATTGAACTAGAATAAGAGAAGTTCGAAAAATGAAATGTTATAAAATATATTTATTTGGTCACACATAATGAATTTAAAAACTAGACGATTATGAGAACATAAATTGTTATTCACGATTTCGTAATTTTTTTTTTTTCATATGGTACATTTCTCCCAGGAGCTGGGCGGAATCGGGTTTTATGTACTCTTTGAAAATTCTTCAATATCATAAAGTATTGTTTTCTTTTGACTATTCAACGTAATATAAGTTATATTAAGTATTAGAAATATCATTAAAATTATTTCAGACATTATATCGGTAGTAAAAAATTAAACAAAGAAAATGTTAAGTTAACGACAAAACTCCCAATGCTTCTTCGTCAGCACTTTCTATGCCGGCAATAGGCAATTTACACTGGGTTCAAAAAAAAAAAAAAAAAACCGGTGCCGTTTGCCTCTGTCCGTAATGCCCCAATTGCAGAGGTTAAATGCATTACTGTAAGGATGGGCTAGAAATTAAAGAACTACAATACAATTATATGAATGAACAGTTCACAGAATAATATTAACGAAAAAGCAGGGCTTATCCAAACATAATAATAACTTATTTGAAGTTATTATTAGGGAAACAAGAAAGGAAGAAAACTCGATGAAACTAGAGTATTATGTTCAAAAATGAGGAATAAAAATTGCCAGGAATATTATAGTGTGGGATGAGATTTGACAATCGATGAAATGTTAGAAGGTTTCAGAGGCATGTGATATTTTATGTAGTACATACCTTACAAACCTTCAGGGTACGGGATAAAAGTGTTTGCTCTTCTTGATTCTGCATTGTATTACACCTGTAATCTTGAGATATTGACAGAGAAGCAAAAAGAGAAACTTATGAAATCAGTAATAAATTCAGTGGCATTGTCCAGCGATTGACAAAACCGATCCACAAATCAGGTCGTAACTTCATCGCCGACTGTTGGTTTAGTGATGGCACCCTTTTGAAAACTTTAGGACAAAAATATCAGCTGCCATTTGTGGGCACATTAAAAAGAACAAATGGTAAATTCCGAACAGTTTGAAAGAAGTAAACAATCGATCAGGTTTTAGGAGTATGTTTGCCTTTTCAAGATAAGGAACTATGGTGTCAAACGTTCATAAAAAAAAGAAGAATGTTATTTTGATTTCTAGCATGCACAGCTATGACAGCATTAACCACAATAATGGCGAAAAGAAAAAAAAATAAAATTCATAATATACTACAATAAACACAAAATCGGAGTCGATATCGTACTTAAAATGTGTCTAGCGTATAACGTGAAAAGAGGAACGAAGAGATGGCCATTTAGAACGTTGTTTGCATTAATTCCCTAATAATATTAATGTCGATCCAAAATAAAATAACAAAAAACGAGGTATATTTCTTAGGGAACTTGGATGAGAATTAATTCACGACCAGCTGCTCAGAATTGCGCGAATCCAAAACATTCCTCGGTTAATCACCGAAAAGATTTTAGGGCTCATTCCACAACCTGAAATTTCGAATTCTGAAAATTCTGTAAAAATTGATGTCACTGTCGGAGGAACAAGAAAACGGTGTCTTCCCTGCATGATAAGTGCCTACAAGACCAGCGGACTGACTAAGTATTCTTGCCAATACTGTGGACAGTACTTTGCAACATTGTTCCTTTGTTTGTGTAAAGTGAATGATTCCAATTCAGATAGCATGCACATTTGCAGCAAGTTTGATTTTTTCTTTATATTATCTTGTCATGGCAAATTTGCCTTGACAAATTTGCCCCGTAACTCCTGCAAGGTAACATAGCCTATTCTACCACCCTCCTTGCAAAACAAGTTTGCCGCGATAATGAGACGACATTCTTGACAACATGACATAATGACGAAGCGGAAACTCCATTCTTCTCTTCGCTGCTGGAATCTCAGTTGGTATTGTGATTAGCATAACCTCCTACGGACCCGCTGATCGCGTGTTGGAATCACGCTGTCTTCTACATGCCCTAGGATTTTAAAAGTAAGTTCATTTAAAAACAACTCAGTGTGCTGTGAGAAGAAGAGGAAGGAAAGAAGAAGGAAGGCAAGCCCACTGTCCTATTCCGCGAAAATAAAGAAAAGAGTAAATGGTGTATCCCTCAGTAGAATAAGGCTTTGCGGAGGGGGGAAGGGATATATCACTTACGGGAAGCTTTTTTTCTACTAGTTTGCAATGAACTTGCACGACAAGTTCACTGCAAGTTTGACACATGCTGACTTCGTCATTTGCGATAACTTGTTGCAAACTTGTTATGAACTTGTGGTCTTCCGTGTCAAACATACAGAGCAGGACTGATGCAACTTTGTTGCAAAATAAAATTGCTATATGAAAAATAGCTCACAGAGAGGTGATACCGATAAGATTCTTTTATTAGTAGATTTGGTTCCAATGCCATGGTAGTGGATTCCTATAGTTTTAATGTTCTTCACGTATTCTCAATAAAAGATTGAAAAGTGCATATTTTGTTTTGATTAATGCTGATTTAATTTTTATTACTAAAATTAGAAAGGTTAAAGACCTAAGCAGTTATGGAACTGACACATCCGTTGTGACCTTCTAAATGACTTTTGGGGTGCGAATATCGGAGTGTTAAAGCACTTAACTAAAAGATTTAAATTTCATCACTCATTAAATTTCTATTTGAAAGAATGAGAACTGTATAAGTTTTGTAATTTTTTTATTTAACTGAAGTCAATTAAAGCCATGCTTTAGAGACCAAAAATTAAATGAGTCATTCCCTTAAAAAATAATTAATCCTTCATACCTGTAAAAATAATTAATCATGCATATAAATCCACGGTGGTGTTCGTCGGAGACTTTAAAAGAATAGGAATTTGCTAAAAAAGAAGCTGTAAGGAATAAAAACCATGTGTTCATAGTTCAATAAGAACAGCTTTGTTTACAAACGACGAATATTTAATTCCTTCTTGCGAAATAATTATGTTTTATCGAAATAACCACATGTAAACTATTTCGGGACAAAACTCTCATTTATGCAAACCGAAGTCACAGGTACTGAGAAGTGAACGCATGCGTTGGAACATCGAATGTCAAAATATATCGTCGACAGTAGGTTGCCGTTTGAAAAGGCTGGAACCGAAGTGACTATTTATTACATTATGGACTGGCGCCGTTGCGATCGCTTATCAATCTCCGGAATTATATATCTGGTACTCATTCTCTGTATGTCTGTCAGGCGTAAGGCGCCAGTCCGATCGTTTACGGATCATGCGCAGACGTCATCGGAAAGCGATAGAGTAGACAAATTACATGTGAATACCAAACACTTGTTATTATGATTTCATCACAACGTTCTAACTTATAGTCTATGGCGCAGATCCTAACAGTAAAAAAACTCGAAAGCAATTTTCTTTTCAATACCTTTGCGGAACCATATGCATAGCATTTCACTCACTTAGATAACGTCCTAAGCGAGTGAAATGCTATGCATACGGCTACGGCAACCGTAAATTCTTTACCGGATTTTCGACTGGACATGCTTATCGAATCGTTCTTGAAATTCTGAGATGCAAATATTCACGAAAATGCGTTTTACTTTTACAATTTTATATAGACAATCTTATATTTTTTAAAGTGGTAAAAAATTGATTTATGAAAAATTTCTTTTCATGTTTGAATATTGTCCGATAATTTCAGTGCAGTCCATTAAAAAGTGTACGAAAGCTTCTTGTTACTAATTAGTTAATAAAATAGGTCCTGAATAACAAGCTATTGTTGTAAAAGTTGTTTCTAATGGCAATAAAATAGTTATGCGCAAATTTAATGCGTCATTTAGTGATAAAATTCGCAATTAGCGCTCTTATCTCGAGAACAGTAAGGGGCATGGGAATAAGTTGTGCATCATCATCTCTTTGATACGAAAACGACCTTGCAAACGTTAATTTTAAGAATAGAGTGTGTAAAGGGTGGATTTGTTTCGTTGCGATTTCTAAAGCTGTGACGTTAGGAATATGTTGTATGCTTCTAAAAAAAGATACATTTGGAAAAATCCTGAGAGAATTCGGTGCTCAGTACTATTGGCAGGGGATGCTGACAGAGGTTATTCGTGGTGAAGCTTTATCATGTGCAAAGTGTTTTCATAAAACTGACACCATTCAGAGCTGTCTGTAGAGCGATCCATTTGCTGCAATGCCTCCACATTTCGTAGGAAGATTAATGGCGACAGAGAAAAAAGGATTTCGTGAAGAAAAACGAATTCTAACGTCTACAATTAGGTAAAAATGAGAATTAGAAAAATAAATAAGAAAGAAGAAATTTCATTGCCACATCGCTTTAATTCAGCAAATGAACTACCTTAAAAGATTACAGAGATGATATTTCAGTGCACTTTATTGAATAAAGGCGAGGGCATAGACCTCTTTCAATGTGATCACCCGTTCTCATGGACCCCACACTACATCCTGTACACAATAATTTCCATGCCCAGTCTCCCTGGATCTAACATCATGTGAATTTTTCTTTTGAGGTTATTTAAAATCCAAGGTCTATCTTGGTGGGGTCCCGATCTTCACGACCTTAAAAGATATCATTTTACGAGCTGTGCTGAGCATTCTTGGAAATAGGTTGCATTAAGCTGTAGAGAATGTTGAGTAGATGTTGCGGTGTAGTCCACGAGAAGGGTAACCAGAAAAATCCTGGTCTTCCCCCGCCCTGCCGAAGCATCTGGGTCAATGAATGACAGCCGAAGCAGTAGTTTCTAGTGCTGGGTCCAAGTGGCCCATCACCGGGCCACGGCCCGACCCCTCAAGAAGGAAGTACATAATATCACTCGAGAAGGGACCAGGAACCTCTCCATTTCTATACCCAGGAAGCGAGGGAGTTCCCAGGGAAGCGAGTTCCTGCTTACTTATACGGAAGCAAATTATATCCGTGTGCTCACGGTGCCCACCCCCGGGGGAGCCACGAGAAGGGTAGTCACATTGAAAGATGGCTATGCCCTCACCTTTATTGAATAAAGTGATATGGTGCACTGAAATATGAATTCTGTAACCCTTTGGGGCAGTTCATGTGCTGCTTTACAAAGAGGTTGCTCTCAAATTTCTTTATTGTTATTCTTTTATTTAATTCTCAGTTATGTAGATTACAACACAGCCACATTTCTCCCATCTGCGACTTCTAGAACTAATTATTTTTTCAAGGAATCTTTTTTCCCATGTCGTCATTAGTCCACCTACCAAATTTGGTGGTATTTCATCTGATAGATCGAGCTGTAGACAGCGCCGGATTTACACATTTCTGCACTCTAGGCCAAAACATATTCTGTGCCCTCTCTGAAGAAGTTCTCTGAATAATTTCAATTTAAAATACAATAGTTTAACTTTGAAACATATAATCACTTAATATAATCTTTAGCAGCTGTAAATCACATTCAGGGGTGGCTCGTGCGTAGGAACTGCGGTATTGCAGCAACCCCAATTTTTCCATTGCAAAAATTTAATCAATTTATTTTATTTCGTATTTAATATTTAAATTTATCAACAATCTAACGCAATTTCTTACCAAACAATTACGCTATTCAAATGACACGCGAAGAAAAACCTACGCAGAAATCCCTATCTTATATTTCACTACCCGAAGAAGCTCGGAGGAGAATGTAACAATGGACCTTATGCACCCTTTGGGTTCGAGAGTATAGAAAAACAGCTGTGGAGGAATAAACAAAACGATCTGCCTATAAGCGACTCAGAAATTAAAGCGGTTCTGAGTCAGCTGTTTAAGACTGACCAATGGCTGCCTCAGGCAGGTCACGTGTCGGAGGATGTGACGTCACATGCATAAGGTCCATTCAAACTGGAACTACGGATCCTTGCAGTACCGAATTCGGTATGCGCGCATGTGCAGTCACCAGGCGTACGCTTTTCCTACCTTTCTCTACGATAATTTTAAGCTGAAAGGATACTGTCGAAATCGACAGTTGTCGTCGTTTTAGAAAGAAGTTTTAAACGTTTTCTCGCGTGCTAAAATTTTGAAAAGAAATAAAGAAATGAAATATAATAAATGATAAATAAAAATTTAACTGAAAAAGTTTTTATTTATATTAATAAAAATTTCTTGTAATCCAAAAGATATTTTTGATAATTTTTAGTTATAAATGCTGATGAAATACATAATAGAAACTTTTCGTGATACAAATATGTTTTCAAAATTTTCGTGAACCCTAATATTCTGTACCTTTCTATTTGGGATCATGATTCATAGTTTAAGAAGCATCGAATTTTAATAAGACAAAGTTCGCTTAAAGGAACAAAATTTCTTATGAAATACTGATAAGTATATTCCCATTTTATATTGTCGGAGTCCATCTTTAGATAGATGTAATAGAATAAATTAATCATTTTTTTCTTCTCTTGGCAATTTCCGTTACTACATAATACATCAGTGCTTGAACTCGGCTTTCTAACACTGAAAAAAAGAATAAAATATTTTCTGACGTACCGAATATGAATAGGGTTAGGATAACAGGTAGCTGTTTTGATTTCAATGTATACAAAATTCTTTAATCGTCGTACAAGCATCACGGTTAATGTTTTTGTTCTTTCGCTGAAAACAGAACAAGAATGGATTTTATTTTTAAGTAATTTTTAAGGATACAAATAAATAGTATTCGCTTACGCTTCTGTTTATATTAGTTATACTATAACATTTCTTTCGTTAATTAATAAGAAAATTATTTTATTTCTCTACAATACTGTCATTTTAATGTTAATTTTTTAATGTAGTAAGGAATAAAGAAAACAGAGCTGAAAAGCAAATTTCGAGCTTAAATTTTTTATTCAAATTAATTTGTTAAAATACTTGCCTAGTCGAAGAAAACATGTTATTAGTTATTCATTAAATATAAAACTACTTAAAACTACTAAAAGTACAAAAAATGTAAGTGGTTCAATTATGCCTTACTGCGTAGTGAAGGATTAAACATTCGTAGGAAGGACAGCAACCCCAAAATTACATAACTCTAGCCACCAATGACCACATTAAATTTTTAATTAAAAAATACACTATTTATGACATAACACAACATTAACAACAGCAGAAATACTTCATCGAATTTCTTGAAATCGTGTGAAATAGGTACCCACCAGAATTACTTCGTTCGCGTTTTTGTCCGTTAATGGGCTTGGAGGGTGATTGAAGTGGAAAAATCTTATTAAATCGATTTCAATGCAAAGAAGTGCAAGAACAAGAGACAATAAAGTCAACAGAAGACGAAAAAAACCTGTCTTTCAATATATTTAATGTAACGTACGTTAATTTCAAAGTATCATTTTATATGGCCTTTTCAAAATAATAATGAAAATTTTGTAAATATTTGATTGTTATTTGTTCTGCATATGCGCCCCTGACGGCTGCGCCCTAGGCCATGACTTAGGTTGGCATTATGAGAAATCTCGCCCTGGCTACAGATGCCTCTGAGTAGTGTCATTTTTTAAAAAGAGGACTCTGTATTCTTTACAGGTCTAGTGAAGAGGTTAGGTCTTCCTTGCAGATCTAATATGGATATACGACGCATGCCTTTCGCATAATAACATTTACTAAGCTATAAAATTCGGACTATGAGATAATACTTGGCCCAAGAAAATTTTAGATGTGTTGCCGAGATTCGATATCATTACGTTGATCGGTTAATGTTTTGTGCCGAATTTTCAATAGCAGGGTGATGGTCCTGTATTTTAAACAACTACTATATTCCACATATGCTTTGTAGTAAGAAATATAAACAATCTGAATAGCAGGTAAGTGCTTCGTCGTTCTGCCTACCACAACGACACGGTTTTGTAAATCGCAACCAAGAAACTGCCAGTGTTAAATGTTCTAATCTAGACATTAATGTCCGCAAAGTTCTTTTTTTCTGATCTCGTATAGTTTTAGAAATGAAAACGCTAACTAAGAATTTTGCTGCTAGATACCGCTATAAGTGGCTTATTTGTGTACAGCATATGTTACTTACTATTATTTAAACACCCCCTTCCATGATTCTCGAAGTCGTCGTTCTGAAATTAAAAGGATTGGGGGATGCACAGATATGCCCTGCAATACTATATCTCTTTATATATCCTCAAAAATCATAAAATTGTTTAGTCATTCCAATGCTTTATTCTTTCTAGAGCGATTTAATCATGCTCAAATAAAGAACCCAAACATATCAATCTAAGAAAGGACAAGAATGTGCAAGTTCCCCTTTTCAGACAAGTGCCTTTGGTAGTAAAATCAAATAAATTTTTCTGTAGGGGAAACTAGGGAGACTTCACCCTACATGATTTTCTCAGCTTGTGAGATTATTGGTAATTTTTCTGCCATTTTTATTTGACCTGGGTCACATGGTCATTTAGAGAGGATTTTAATTCCAATATTAAAAGAAATCGTAATGGTATATAGGTAAATATGTTTTGGGAACCCGAAAGTAAATATTCACTCTTTTATTCTTCAGTGGATAGGAAGTTTACTAATGAAGTTGTGATGAA
>BGPR01042108.1:0-13392 GCA_013235015.1 Araneus ventricosus | reverse complement strand
TAGTGTACTAGCTAGCTTGAAATCAGAAATATTTCATTAAAAATAAATATTTTACTTTTTATAGAAATACGCGCTACTGTTTGCATTTGGACAAAATTTTTCAAAATTGACACATTTAATTTATTAGAATCAAATGTGGATATCAATTGCACAAGGTATTTTCGAGAAATGGGTCTACAGTGTGAATTGAGATGAAAATGTATTTATATTATTTTTGTGTACATATTTTACCTAACGATACTTTCTATTTTTTATCATATGCTTATCGTTTGCAGGAAGACTAGGAATTTTTTGTCTACATTATTGATGATCATTACCATGGTACATTGAGAGAGAGTAATGATTTTATGACATCATTGCTGAATTGTTTTGAAAGTTCAAACTTTCATCAAATGCTGCTTCTCTGTTTCACAATAATACACATTCTATTATTCAATCCAAAAGAAATTAACTAAACCACGAACTGGGGTTCGATATTTACTACATTCTACAAGCCTATTGAACAAAAAATTCTCCACTGAATATCATATTTTGTAAAAACAAGGAGCTTTTTCCATGTAAAATACAAAAGGGAACTTCTAAGCTGAAACAGATCGAAATAAACACGCAAAATGTACTTATTTTGATACAAGAAATACATGGGAATCTTAAACTTAACCAGACCAAAATAAACAGATGGTAAACATTTTCAAAAATTCCCTAAGCAATACGGGTGCGTTTAAAAAACTGTTTTTCGGTATACATTATAATATTTTTCAACGCACGCAATGTATTTTACGAAAATTGCAAGAAAAAGTTATAAACATTACTTTCAGGTATTAGACCATTTTATCGGACTATAAAACAAACCAATGTTTATTTTTGTGAAAAGAAATTATCATATAAAATGTGAGAGAACACAAAAAGTGTGAAAACAATTCGTCGGTACAAAAACCATTTGTCGCTTTAACAATAAAGACCTTAAATATAAAAAAAATGTTTACAGGAATTGTTATGTTAATGTTTGTGCAAACAACTATAATTTTTCATGGTTTAGAAAGTATTGTAATACAAATTATAGAGAAAATTGCTCGATTAGTGCATTATAAATAATGCATTATATTTAAAAAAATAGTGACATGAAACATGCACATGAAATGCTTATTAGTAATGGAAAAGCATGTTTCAATTTGATTCCAATCGCAAACCAAGAATTCAAAATCATCATAGCTTTCATAGATTCATTAAATAGATGTAATTCATGGTCACGTGACAGTCGCAACAATATGTGGTTCGAATCCATTGTACATATTATTGTAAAAAAAGTAACGCAATCCCATAGAACGACAAGTGGCAGTTAGATGTTAAGTGACGTGGGCAGTTGCATTTACCAAGTGGCTGTGACATAATGCAAAGAATTATTTACAGGGTGTTCTCTCTAATCGTGGTCCATTAGCTAACGTCTAAACCGTTGGAGACAGCCATATACTTCCAAGTGGAAAAATGCTTTAAATAGCGTAAAGAATTATTTTTTATGTTGTTTGAGTCAATAACGGCCTTATTCACCATCCATGGTTAAACCATGATCAACAGTTAAATCATGGTTCTGCTATCATAATGCGAAAGCTGACCGAAATGCATCGCAAAATGTATACCGTAGCTGGTTGCTATTTTGGCATTGTATCTTAATTTCTCTCTTGTTGGCGATTATTAAAATTACCCTCAGCCTTCTAGCAAAACGAGTTTCTAGCCAAATCGCCAGTTAGTGTATACATCCAGTTGATCATTTCGGTCAGCATTAGCTTGTTCGTGTAAATTCCCTTTTAACCGCTGATCATGGTTAACCATGGATGGTGAATAAGGCCGTCAATGTTTCGATTGAGAAAGTACGAAGTCTAAATGTAAATATTTTCCCCGATTCTATTAGTCATATTCAGTGAAATATTCTTGACACATTGGCATTTTTTAAAAAAGAAAAGTTCCACACTTCTGCAACGAAAACTGACGAATTGCGAAGTTTTGAGTATCAATATTCTAAAAGATATTAGACGATTTAAATTTGCCCCCAAGTGGAAGATCCGTCAATCAGCGAACGACTACACGAAGTGGAGGCGGTTGATTGGTCAAAAATAATGAAATTGAAACTTCATAACTCAGTCAGTTTTTGTCGCAGAAAAGGTAGCCATTTTTTGTTTGAAATCATATAATCAAGAATACTTTACTAAAATTGACTTATATGACCGGGGGAAATGTATAACAATTTAGACTTTTCTTAGCAGAACATTTATTGACTTCCACAATCTTTAAGACATTTAAAGATTTTTTACAGTTGGAACTATATTTCTATCTCTGTCGACTTAAAATTAGCTATTGGGCTACAATATAAGTGGTCACCTTGTACAATACAAATGTGGAGGCAAGAAATGTAGTCTATTATTAAGATACATATTTCGTTTCCTTCTCTAATATTGCTTTAAAAAAAACGTGACATGGACCAGTTCCCTCTGATCACGCTTCAATTTAAACAGTCACAAAAACCGCATACCACCATTTCGAGATATAAGTTTGTATCTGTATTGCGTATCACCGTATTCGTGTATCAGTTTCGTCTCGTCTTCAGCAGCGCCGAAGCAATAACTACGAGGACGGCACAACATCCACCAAATTCCACCCAGCAATTTTTCAACTAGAAGACAGAATATCTCTGAAAAAGCAATTCCTTCCAGTACCCGGTCTCAATATTTACACGGACGGTTTAAAGATAGAAGACAAAACAGGCAGCGTCTTCTGTGTCATGGAAGAAGACATAACAAAATACGAATGGATGGCGCAACTTAGTCCCTTCAACACAGTCTTCCAAGCAGAGCTTCTCGCTATACAGGAGGCTTGTCTTTGGGTAAGCAAGACCAACCAACAGATAAAGGTATGGTCAGACAGCAAGTCGAGCCTCCATTCAATTGCTTCAATTGACACCAAGAGCCCTATTGCTCAACAAACACAGGAAATATTACTAAAATCAACAAACATTAAACTTGGATAGATTAAGGCTCACGTCGGATACAGCGGTAATGAAGCGGCGGACGTACTAGCCAAGAAGGCAACACAGGAGGGATTCCCACATACATCCCAGCGCCAAGAAACCATATCAAGAGTCAGCTACAAAAAGAGTCCATCATCCGCTGGCAAAAAGAAGAATGGAGAAATGGAAAGGACAATGGAGAAGCAGGCAGGAGCGTTCATAACGTTTTGCCAAAAGTCAAGACAACTCCTACTTCATGGCAAAGGCCAGAAATACCGTTCGTCACGGTCCAAGGCCCATTTCCAACATATCTTAAAAGATTCCACATCAGAAGCAGCGATTCCTGTAGCTGTGGAAACCTGGGAAACCCCTTACACTATGCTACAAGTTGCCTGTTTACAACATCATACCACCTAACAAAACCGTCAGCTGACCTAGAACCACTTTGGTGGAAAAGAGTCATGAACAACAACAATTCTAGGGCGAAAATCAGAAAACTCATCCACTTCATCGCGGAAAACGAAACACTCTTATTTCCAAAAGATGGCGACAACAACTAGCCACAGACCCAACTAACCTTATGTACTCATATTCTCTCTTCTTCCATACACAGGGCACGACCCTCTCAAATTCAACAACACAACGACCTGAAAGACTGAACTTAAAAAAATATTATATCCTTTTGTTGTACTGTTTTTTTGTATCTTTTTATAGAAGTTGTATGTTTTTTTTTTTGCTCTGGCTTTTTCAATAAAGTTTCACGCGTACCCAACCAACCGACAGGGAGCCGTCCTGGCTCCGAGTTCAGGGGTATGCTGTGGTGTTAAGTTAAGAAGTGCCGAAGAAAACGCTTAATTTTCATTTTATATGATTATATCATCATAAATTTAAATCGGACAAATAATAGTGTTGAAATGGAGGGAATTTTAATCAGATTTCAATAGGAACTCATGAATGCATCATCATTTTTGCTATAACGTCATCCTTTAAGTGACTGACTCAGCTTCATGTATAAAATAAAATTTAGGATGATGCGTTTTCATTGGCTAGTAATGTACACACAAGGTACAATTCGTTATTCTTTTTAGTTAATTTCTTTCTGTTGGTTAGAATCTGTAATTGATTATTTGAAAGGTCAATGTAATCCATCTCCGTTAAATTAGGAAGTTGGTTTTTTTATATCCGAGTGTTAAAAAAGCAATTCTGTCGGCTATTCGGTAAATTGAAGCTCATATTTCACACATATATCTAATACTAAAGAAATAAATACCTGAAATATGGTATGTGCCCAAAGTATTCTGACGTCTTAAAAATAAAATAAAACAGTTTTAACTCCTCATTAATACCTTTAAACACAGTTCTAAAATCCGAACGTTCCCTTGGTAAAGCATTACACCGGAAGTCAAGCAACTAACTGCACGGAAGTTTAATATGCATAAAATAAACAAAACAGGAAACTCGCCTAAAGAACCGAAATGTGTCCAAATATTGTGTAAAAAAAGAGAGATGAGAATAATGATGGATCAGCTTAACCAAAAGCTGACAGAAGTTTTGAATGTGCATCTGATTACACACAAGTTCATCCAGCACTTGCGGGTTATGCATATAAAAGCACTGCTTATGCAATGTCACCTTCATGTATTCGTAACAAGTTTATTTGAGACTAATATTGCAGTTTAAAACCATTTTTAAGCCATCCATCATTCTTTAATGTGTAAAATTAGCATCGTTTGGGATGCCTTTGTCGATTGCTTTTCTAAAGAGAATGCGAATACCAATGACTCAATACGAATAGGACGTTTCCATATCATCAATCACAAGTTCACAGATGTCATACGATGGTAAATGAAACCTTTATTCTTTTAACGTCTGTCGTATATCTATACAAGTAAGCTTTAAAATGAAACTTTTTCGAAGATTATGAATTCGGGATGGTATAAATGAATTCCAAATGATTGATTGCTTTTATATAGTTCCAAAAATGTTTGAATAGATTAAATCTGCCAATTACGTTTGGAACTTTTATGTTATAATATTATTTTCATTGATGAGTATATTGCATTCGTTAAGATAGTTTGAATTAATTAATCGGTTTCCCGTTGTTTCATTATCAGATATGGCATGGTGTTTTATCTTTTGTGTTTATTCTAAGATAAATACAAAGGGGAAAGTTTTTTTTAAAATCTATATGAGAAAAAAAAAATTCCCTTTAAAGGTGGCTTAACCCTACAAGAGTTGCTTTCCATTATTGCAAAGTGAAATTCTTGAATATTATTAAAGTTACTTCCCAAAGAAGTTGGTCAAAATAAAATGTGTGTACAATGTTTTCGATATCAAATATATTTGAAGCAAAATTAGTCATTTCAGATAATTTCCTAGTAAAAAAGTGAAATTGTCAAAATTATTCAAAAATATAGGATTCTTAACTCCATATAATTTACAGAATTTTAAATACCAGCATATTTTTTGTCTTGTTTCAAAAAATATTAAACATTATAAAAATCCAAAAATGAAATTTTAATCGTTATAATTTTATACATGAAAAGAAACTTAGAAAATAATTTAAGGGTGGTCTTTTTCTAATTATATAAATCAAGTTTTGTAAGCAAACCTCGAGGCAGCTTATTATATGGTTATTGAAAAAAGTTTATATAGCATCATATATCAGGAAAAATTACACATAAGAATATTTCAGAGAAATTTTATTAGAATTTCAATTCTATTAAGCTAAATAAATCGGAAAAGCTACATATTATAAACAACATATTCAGTAAAATACCACATTCTTATGTTTGAAAATGTATTGAATTTAGTGGGGTGAACTTTTTTGTACTTTTTAAAATACATAGGTATAGATTTAATAGTTAATAATTATCACGGTGTTTCGCTTATTACTGGACGAAATAAATTGAATGTAACAGACTATTTGCATTTTAATATGCATAATTCAAAATTGCAACATTCATTCAGGGATAGACTGCATAAAATTTAGCAAAAAATATTGGCAGCAAAAATCTTAAAAAATCAAATGGTTTAAGCATATAAGTTAATTTGTTCTACAGTGTCATTTGCATTTAAAAGGGATTGTTAATACTTAAAATATTGATTTAAAGGTGAAGATTCACCTAGTATTAATCACCTTAAACAGTCAATACAAATATTTGCTTATGGAAAAGATTTTAAACACTTGAAAGCGGTTTATTATTGTGTTGAACAGTGTATTTGTAAAGTAAAAGACATATATTGTTTCTGAATGACACTGCGATACGGAAATAAATATAAGGCCTAATCCTTCCACCGAACGCGATAGTTTACTTTATCTCTATAATCCCGCTAGCCATATCTAATAGCTATTTATATGCAACTCTTGGAAATAAAGACAAATGCTGTTGCAATGACACGAATCTTTATTTACAAGCAATGTTTTAACAGCTTAGCACAGAAAATTGTATGGAATAATCCAGATATAATTTTAAGAAGCCGGCGTACAAGGATTAAAGGATAATCTGAAAAAAATAATTATTGCAATTATTAGGAATACAAGGAAATAGCAAGTAGTTAAAAGAAACATATTTTGCATTCAAAAATATTTTTTAAAGTTCATATCCTTCAAAACTTTTACTACTTGCTCAATCTTAGTACTTAAAATATGTATAATTATATTTTAGATTTCTGCATTTAAGTAAGAATACAAGTTCTACAGAGAGATAAAATATAATATCATATATAAAAGGGAGGGTAAGAAAAATTATAATTTACCAACTTTAGTTTTTAGCACCTGTTGTCGCATACAAGTGCATGTGATAATACTTAAACTTCTTCATTCAGTTTTTATGGAATTTTTCCTATTTGTTAAATAAAATAAAAGGAACATTTTCTTTACGACAGATAAATTTTCTTTGAAGTTAAGATTCTTATAAAACTTCATTACTTTCTAAAGACTAGTAATTTGCTTATTTAATGAAGTTTTGATGGAATACGTTTGAAATTTAATGCATGAATTCGAAATGATGTGCCTCGATTTAAAAAAAATTATATAGAGACAGATTGTCAGAAAGTTATTATATGTGTATATAAGAACTTAAATGTTATAAAGAAGGGGCTGAAATAAATGAATTTCTTATCAAGGGCAGTTTCGTTGCTCCAGTTGCAGCTTATAAATGCTGGTAAATAATATTCCGAATTTTCCATTCAAAACTGCATTTGAACTTTAATCTTTTAAAAAATGATCACAGTTCAAAGTGAAATTAAATTTATGTTATTAATATTATAAAAAATTGATCATCTTAAAAATACTTTTTATGAATTTTTTAAGCTGTTGATTAATAAGATTGGTATTTTTTATTTGCACGACAAGGTTATTCGTAGAAAATAAATAAGCTTTCCAAGTTGAATTGTTCCATTTCTGAAATAGTTACAATTTTTGTTGTTTTTTTGGTACTAAAAGTCATAATAACTAAATTACACAAAAAAGGTCTGAACATGTTTCAAGGATTTTTATCAATAATTTAAAATGTCTTACTTAATTTCCATAGTTAATTTCATCAGAAGGAGCCCTTTCGTTCTCTAAGCAGCATCCTTACAGAGTTAAAATAAAAACATAAACGTGTATAAGGAGCAAATAGCATAGGAATTTAAGCTAGTTATATTAACGTCCCGTTTTGAAGAAACACGAGAGCTATTTTGGTACGAACTTAGTAGTTTTTGATCGAGGTCAGATGACGGGGATGACACCTCAACATCTCCCCTCCAAACTTCCGCACCGCATCAGCGGGAGGTCGTTTTGCCCTCTACATATGATTTAACGTGCAACAGGCCCGCAAACACAGTGAATCTTCAGTGGAATTGGGTTTGAAAGCGGGAACCTTCCCGTCCAGAAGCCGAGACTCACCACTAAGCCATCGAGTCCTCAAAATTTAAGCAAATAGAATGCCAAATGACTTTTGTGTGCATATACCCCCCATTTTCCGAAATCTTGCCTAATATGGAAATATTTCGCTTTTATTTTAAAAGGAGAAAGCCAAAAAATAAAATACTTTCAGACACATTTACAGAATAATAATTGAAACTTATTAAAGGCTTAGTATGAAAAGTTTCATTCCAACTGTTGTGAAACTAACGAAAAATATTTCCAAATCTAATTCGCTTTATTACTTACAAATTCTTAAATATATAACATCAAACTTCATATAACTCACCCATAAACTAACATAACTACTCTAAAGTTTCAAAAATTTTAGAAAATCCCTTCAGTATGTTTGAGTTGTGAAATCTTAAAACATACTTATAAGTAACTAAAAATGTATTTTTATAAGGACATAACTTACTTCTGCATAATAAAACCGTAAAAACCTATAATCTCTTCAAACGTTTCCCTCGTTAATATAGTATACTTTTTCTATACTTTTTAATGCCGTCATTAATAAAATATTTATCCAAATGGAAAGCCATTTAGAATACATAGTCGGAGAGGCAATATAGTCATTAAGTACTGGTATTCTAATGTTAGAAAAGACGAATGGCACTATTAGTTTCGGGGAAGCAAATGCATAATGAATTTAAAAGGGAGACTTAGGAAACTTTTAAAAGGATTATTATTTGTAAATGAGTACATTTCTGTCTCCCATTAAGCTAAAAACGTTCATTTTGTAAAGACTTTATAAGGAAAGTGATTTTAGAATTTTGAGTATATTAACATTATGGAAACAAAAGACTATTACTTTGTTATGAAAGCAAATTAAATCCGAAACCACTGTCGTAAAATTGTAATACACGGCTAATAAATTGACTAAATTTGAAACTTACGTTATAGCAGAAAGGTTTTAACGATTTTTAGTTTTCTTATCCATTAAATTAATTTTGAAGGCTTATCATTGATATCTTTTTAAAATTAATTCCATAGATTGAATTTAAATAACATAAAATATTTATAGGTTAGTAAGATATGGGATTTAAATGCAAAAAAGAACGAAGAAAAAATACTGTCTAGACATATAACAGAGTATTTTGCTGTTATTGTATGTCTCAAATTATTTTTATCGAAAGGCATTTCATTGTGAAGGGATTAAAATTGTATTTAATTTGCAGATACTCATTTATCCATCTAGCACACAAACACTGCTGATTTTGCATTGCAAGTGACAACAAAATCAATTTATAACACACAAAAAATGCTTCAAGCTCTTTTCTTTTACCAGGCACATATCTTACAGCCAAAAAGATCTTTTCAGGACAAGACATATCCTAGCAACACAAATAAAAATCATAGTAAACTGTATACCCATTCACAAACTGAAAAAAATTCCAAACTAAAAATTTTTTGTTAGATGTTTCTATAATTTTTCAAGTAAATGCCTAGTGGTATATAAATATTACTGCTAGAAGTAAGCGACAACCGGTAATCGATAAGAAAAATTGAATGAGTGGTATGTTATAGGTGGTGGTCATAAAATATTGGACCGATTTCAAAAAATATTTTTAAAAACCATATAACGTACCTGTTTTTTTAATGAGATAAAAGCTCAAAGTTTTTTTGTTCTTTCATATAGGTGATGGCGCACTAAATCAGAGCAATCCGACGCAAGTGTCAAAATGGCTAACGTGCAGCAGATGGCGCGTCTCTGGTTCCACGAAAGCAAATAAGTTGTAACAGTTCAAAGAATTATTCGGTTAGAGTATCGAAATTGTCAGTCTCCAAATAAGCAGTGGCGGCTTTTCGCACAGGCGATTCCTCGACACCATGGGTACCTCAAAATCTATTCGATGTACATCGCAATACTAATCTGACGGTAAATGTACGACACTGGGTGAGGGTTAGGGGCCTTGAAATAACTTTGAACCTGTAGCCTCATATTGTCAAAAACCGCCACTGCAAGTAAGAACTTCATCAAGGGTTGGCATGAGAAATGAAAGGGAACAGGAAAAGTATATAAATAAGGAACACATTCACTCCTTAATTAATCAATTTAGTGCACCGTAACGGCGCCTTACCTGTCTCAAAGAAACATCTTAAGCTTCTCCCTCATTTAAAAAAACGTAGTTCCTACATTATATTATAGTGTATTTTAAAATTAATTTTTGAAATAGGTCCAATAATTAAAGACCACATTGTGTTATCAGTTATTATATATAGTTTTATTATATTCTCGATTATCTATGCTTAACTAAACCACCCATTTGTAAATTGAACAAAGTCTGAATTAAAATTTAAGCTGCTGGGTTCCGACTTAATGGTATTTATAAAAGACTATTAAAGGCAAACGACTGTAATGTAGAAGTGAATATTGGTAATCGGTGAATAATTTAGATTGCTGGTATGTTATAATCTTCACAAGCGTCAAAGATATATTCCTATAATAACTTTTTTTAAATTTCCTGTGTCATTTTTTTGTCAGAACTGCTGGAATCACCATCTTTTAAAATATGTGTATTTCAAATTGAAACGCATTTTTAAAGCTGTGGGCGGAAGAATAATTCACAGTATCTTCTAAAATTTCACTTAATTCTACTATTAATAAATTGATTGAAAACGCCCCAACATCAATATAAAGTAGTTCACTACAGCTTAATCTGGTTATTATTAGATGGTACGAAGGCCTAAGCTGATGTTTACATAATTTTTCTCATATAGCTTTGGGAACAAAGAGTTATTTATATGCTCTAGTGACATAGATTTATTTCCCAAGAAATGATAAGTCTGATAAAGTGCACTTCAAGGTAATATTTCCGAAAGCTTTAGGAATCTTTAGTTTACACGCTGCTAAATAAAGAACAAATTGGATTAAAAAGATTTCCGCAATAATTCTTTGTCTAGACAAAGATGACGTTGGAATAAAAATAAAAACCCAGGCTACTTACTTATCATTTTTGTTAATACCAATATATACTATGACTTCAAGATATTATCTACTAAATTATTGAAATGATTTTGTATTCATTTCCAACAATTCCCCAAAAAATACTCTTCGAAATCATTCTGTAATTATTTGGTTCCATAAAGGGTAACCATATATTTGTCATGGTCATGCCCATTCTGCTATGCTTGTTTCAAATCTGGTGAGGTGCGTCACGAGAAATTGAAAAAGAACTGCAAATTATACTTTCAGAGTTAAATTTTTGTCATTTCATAAAATTTTTCAAGGATAGTTTATTTATTGTCCAATCAATTAAAAGGTATTAACTCTCAGTCTCAAATAGTGTATCTATCACAAATTCCTAATTTAAGCTTATTTAATATAAATAAAACGAAATTTACAAGCATACTGCTTTTTATCCTGGTAAATAGATTTTATATCATTGGCCTTATTTTTCAATTTATCTTATCGAAGCATTTTTTGGAACTCCGTAACAGATTTCTGTATCAAGCAATAGAGAGTTTTAGAAATATTCATCTTAAAAATACCGAAATTGAATTAATCGATGCAGTGCGGCGGCTGAAATTAATAGTGAAGGTTGTGAAGACTAACAAACTGTAAAACATCGTTACATTGCAGTAATTCAAGTGTATTGGACTACTAACCTTTATATGTGTGATTGGAAGTAGTTTAGTTTTTGTTTGATATGCGCCCTGTTTTGGAGCAATACGAAAACTATTTTGGAAGGAACATGTGGATTTGAACCATGATCTAATAACATTGACAACACCAGAGTCGACTTTCCCTCTCCAAGCCTTTGCACAATACTAGCGGGACGACGTTTGACCCTCGATTAATACAGTTGGCACCAGGCCCTATTCACGACGAATCTTTAGTGGAATCGAGTCTCGAATCTACGAACCTCTGGTCCCGCAACCTAGAATCTACCACGGGCCACCGCAGCCTTGACGGTAGAATTAACGATTGCATTTAATCTATGTAGTACAATACGTTTTGTATGTAATAGGTGAGTGGAGTTTGTTCGAGTTTTTTGGCGAAAAGCCACTTTTGGCTGTGCTGCTCCATAATCATGGCACTAAAACATTTAGGGGAGACCAGGGCAAAATGGCGTTGTTGACATTTAACCATTTTTAATAAATTCAGTTTTTCAGGCAATTTTTTTCTTTACATGTATTATTAGATTGACCTTTTGTTGTGTTGTACTTAAATTGAGAAATGTTTGTCTTAATATAGTCAAATTATTTTGCCATTTGAAAAAAGCAAAGCGAAAATGCCAACTCGATTATATTTTCTTTGGAAGTTTGAACTGACGTGAAGATTGTCAGAAGTTCGGGCTTTCTAAAGGAATCAAACTTCAGTTTCTTTGTAATAACTCCTTTTATACACCCTAGCCTCTTGTCTTAGCTGCTTTAAATGTTCTTCTCCCACCTTCTATATGTCTTTCTGAAACTACATCTCTTTCATGGGTAAGCTTATTAAAATATTTTCTGTAGGTCTCACGCCTTGCAACATGTTACTGAACAGACAAACCATTATGTAGCTTAGAAAAATTAAACGAAATAAATAAAAAAAAATTCGTATATTCTTCAAAAAGGAATTAATAAGAAACTCTTGGGGCAAGAGTAGGCGATCTTCAACTTGCCCCAGTTAACTTGCTCTAATCCGAAATGTTAAAAGTCTTTGGTTTTTTTGGTGGGATTAGCAAGACTGAGAACAAAATAAATACTGATTTTGAAAAACATATTGTCTAAGTTTGTCATGCATAACAAAGAATAAACAAATATATTAGGTGTTAATAACACGAGATCTTACGTCGCGGGTCTTGAAAATTACGACATGTCAGGCAAGAAACACGAACATCATATAACAAACAGCGAAATGGCGTCAGTGACTTCATTATGCTATTGTTTAGTACGCAGTAGTGTAGAGGGCTAGTAGTATCCGCAATGTAGCGCTGCTTAGTAGTATGAACATAAGCCATTCGCCATCTTGCCCTGGTTTCCCCCAATATCCAATGTATAAAAATGTCTAAAATCGAAATTTAAAATTTTGCACGAAATCCAAGAACCTAAAAATGTAAAATTGTTTTGAAGAGAAGAAATAAATAAAATAATTTTAAATATGATTATGAAATCGATTATTTTTAAGAAAACAAATAAGGTTAACACGAGGAATTCTTGAAAAAAAATTACTCAAATTAGGATATGAAATCTGAAAGAAATTTCGACACTGTAAAAAAAAAACCCGGTAGATATTCTGCAAGGATGTAAAGCAAACCTTGAACAATTGCTAATTGAACAAAGATATGAAAGTTTGTGCCCAATTCTCAGTCGATTTAAAAAGTTGTCAGAATTTCCACTTGGTAATGTAGGCCAGATATGTATAATAGGCTTATTGGCGCATCTTGGCCAATGCTGGCCCTTGTGCCATAAAAAAAATCAATCAGTCAATATTAGACTTAATTGCATGTAGTACCCCAAACACTTGGACATCGGAGATGACGAATGAGAGAAATGTATT
>BGPR01042107.1:0-13392 GCA_013235015.1 Araneus ventricosus | reverse complement strand
CGATGCGATGATTTTGTATAGTAAAACAATATAATACGATGATTTTGAAAAGCAAAACGATACGAAAGGATACGATATTTTGGAATAGTAAAACAATATATACGCAACTGAAATGAAGCATAGTTTCGTATCGTTTTAACACACAAAATCATCGTATTATATTGTTTTACTATTCAAAATCATCGTATCGTTTCGTATCGTGTCGTTTTACTATACAAAATCAACGTGTCGTTTCGTATCTTACGTTTTACTATACAAATTATCGTTTAACTATACAAAATTATCGTTTAACTATACAAAATTATCGTATCGTTTTACTAAATAAAATCATCGTATCGTTTTAATATACAAAATCATCGCATTGTTTCGTATCGTTTTACTATACAAAATCACCGTACCATATAGTTTTACGATACAAATCATTGTATCCTTTACATCATATGCAAAATAGTAGAAGCACAATAATAGAAATGCAAGAAGGTTTGAAGCCGAAACGAGTTGATGAATGGTTGTCGTTTCTCCTTCTCAACTTCATCAACAACTGCAAAGACGGGAAGAAACAACTTCTTTTACACGCATGTTTGAGGTTTGCGTTTAATCAACATTATTTTTGAATCGAGACAATGTTTCGTTCCTTACCTTTACAGAACATTTTAGTGCAGGGATTTTTATATCTAATAAGCCGATGTTTTATTAATAAAAATATATGACTTTCGAAGACCAATTATTCTTTAGTCAAGAACGCGCTCTTGGTGTAACAGAAAGTAAAATTTCGCGCGAATTCTTTAGAGAAATAATCCGTTCGATGCCCCCAAAATCAGCTTCATCGGAAATATGAAAATCGGTATTTGTATATGAAATTTTGTTACAAAGGGCTCAATATGACTACAGTGCATATTTAGTAACTGATTCGAAAAGTCATAAATTAAATTTGAATTAAGTAAATATATTGTACTCGTTACAAACCACAACTGAAACTCTGACTTAATTAACCATTGCGGCCCTAATGGTCATATACTTCCCGGAGATTATTGGTAAATAAATCCCAATTTTACATGGATTTATACGAGGTAGGGCCAAAAAGTTCCCGGAATAGGTCAATTACAAATTATTAAAAAATCGAACAATAATTTTGCCTTATTGGCCTTCAAAGAACTTTCCTCCTGCATCCACACACTTCTTCCAGCGTTCGTATAACTGTTCAAAACACTCCTGGAATCCATTTTTTGAGAGGTCCTTCAGTTGCTTCGATCACCTCATCTGAATCCACAAAACGGTGTCCTTTCAATTTCATTTTCAGCCGTGGAAGCAGGTAAAAATCCGCTGGTGCTAGGTCGGAAGAATAAGGAGGGTGTTCCAGATTGGTAACACTGTGTCTGGTAAGGTACTTTTTCACAATCAGAGCGCGATGTGGTGGAGCATTGTCGTGTAAAAGAAACCAATCGTTTGTTGCCCATTTTTCAGGTCGTTTTCTT
Source organism: Araneus ventricosus (assembly GCA_013235015.1). Classification (NCBI taxonomy): domain Eukaryota; kingdom Metazoa; phylum Arthropoda; class Arachnida; order Araneae; family Araneidae; genus Araneus; species Araneus ventricosus. Next base: position 11,917 of record BGPR01042107.1, on the reverse strand, counting down.
CTGATTGCATCTCGTAGTCGTTTAAGGATCTCTAGGTAAAGTTCTTTATTGACAGTTTGGCCTTCAGGAATAAATTCGTAGTGTATAACGCTATCGTCATCGAAAAAAAGCTCCAACATCACTTTCCCTCGGCTTTTGTCACTCGTACACAGCTGTTATATTCATGGCATCGTTTCCGTATGCTTTGTTCAGCGTCTCAGAAGGTGATTTCTCGAGCAAAACGCAGAATTGGATGTTTGCACGCTGCTCTAAAGACGACATATCAAAATCCGGCGAATGAAAAATTATTTTTGTCAGAAATGATCTGCAGCTAACGCCGACAGTACCGGAAATGAATTCCAGATGGCTGTGTGTTTTCCTTATTAGCGCTGCCAACCTCCAAAAAAAAATATTTCTCCTCCAACGAACACCTGCGTGAATGTAGGCGACCATTCCGGGAATTTATTGACTCTACCTCCTATGTTGTCAGTGTTATTAAGGAATGTTTTAAAGAAACTTGGAAACATTCTCAGATTGCAAATGGCGGACTTATGCTTTTGTTGTCTTCGTAACAAGATTATTGTTACGAGATTGTAAATTTGCTTCCCTTACATGCTATTCTTATGGCATGAAGGAGAGTTTCACTTGAAGGAATTAGGGAATAAAATTATGTTTAAAGAAACTTGGAAACATTCTCAGATTGCAAATGGCGGACTTATGCTTTTGTTGTCTTCGTAACAAGATTATTGTTACGAGATTGTAAATTTGTTTCCCTTACATGCTATTCTTATGGCATGAAGGAGAGTTTCACTTGAAGGAATTAAGGAATAAAATTATGTTTAAAGAAACTTGGAAACACTCTCAGATTGCAAATGGCGGAATTATGCTTTTGTTGTCTTCGTAACAAGATTATTGTTACGAGACTGTAAATTTGTTTCCCTTACATGCTATTCTTATGGCAGGAAAGAGAGTTTCACTGTAATAGTCCCAGTAGACTATACGATTACGACATACTGTCCCAGGAGATTTCTAGGTAACGTGAAAAGTGAAATACTTTATATTCATAGTATAATTCTTTTAGTATGTGAACATTAAATTAAACTACTTTTCGTGGTTAAATTTTAATCATGTAAAAGTCGAGTCGAAGGAGTTAAAGATGCTCGGTTAAGTGCAGGGATGAGAAAAACCGGTTTTTTGGTTATTTTTTTATATTCAGTAACCGAGTAAAAAAACCAGATCTGAAGATGGGTTCGATTTTAGGTTCGATTAGATTAAAATTTACGTTATTATTATTAAGGTTACTTTATTATTATTAAAATTACGTTATTAAAATTAAGTTAAGAAGCTTTGAATTTCATTATCTTAGGTCAATCAACGACAACCGCTTCCTCGAGGCGTCTGTTGGTTGGCGGATTACTGAAAGAGTCTTTATGAACAGATAAATATTGCCCAATGGACTGGTTGCCTATAAAAACAGTATTAACAAAAAAATTTATCTACAAACTGCGTTTTTTTTTATAAAACAAACCGAAAATAAGTTATTTTGTGCGGTTATAACCGCCAGGTTAAACCGGAGGTAACAAAAAACAGAATAACCGAAAACCGGTTATTTTGAGCGGTTATAACCGCCATGTTAAACCGGAAAGTGAAAAAACCTGAATTACCGAAAACCGGTTATTTTGTGCGGTTAAAACCGCCAGGTTAAACAGGAAGGTGAATAAAACCTGAATAGCCGAAAACCGGTTATTTTGTGTGGTTATAACCGCCAGTTTAAACCGAAGGTGAAAAAAACCTGAATAACCGAAAACCGTTTATTTTGTGCGGTTATAACCGCCAGGTTAAAGGTGAAAAAAACCTGAATAAACGAAAACCGTTTATTTTGTGCGGTTATAACCGCCAAGTTAAACCGGAGGTGATAAAAACCTGAATAACCGAAAATCGGTTATTTTGTGTGGTTATAACCGCCAGGTTAAACCGGAAGGTGAAAAAAACCTGAATAACCGAAAACCAGTTATTTTGTGTGGTTATAACCGCCAGGTTAAACCGGAGGTGAAAAAAACCTGAATAACCGAAAACCGACTATTTTGTGTGGTTATAACCGCCAGGTTACACCGGAGGTGAAAAAAACCTGATTAACCGAAAACCAGTTTTTTTAGCTATAAGCGCCATCCCTAGTTAAGTGTGAAAGAGAATCAAAGTCGTATCATCACGAGAGTCGAATATCGCATCAATCTAGGTATATGAACATGTTTTTAGAGCAGATATATTTACAACTATTCCATCTTTCGGTGATTCGGCATTTTCGACCACCAAATCAGTTTACAACAGCAGGTTTTTTTTATTTTATTCTTTAAACACTGAAAAAACTTATTTCCATTCTCTTTTTGTTAAGTAAGTTCCTTGTTTTGTTATGAGAAAATGAAAATTCCATTAAATAGCGTTTGATTTAATATCTACGCATATATAAAGTATGTGAAATAAACGCAATATCTATTTGCTCAATACAGTTCGTGCAACAGTTTAAATCCTTTGTTGCTCTAGAAATTGGATTCCATATTTAAAGCAGTTGCTCAGAGCTCGGAGAACGCCGCAAACATCCTTTTCAGAAAAGGAATAACTCAATTTCCGTAAACAAGATTATAACGTAAGTTTTCTTCGTAACCCAATAATAAACTAAATAAACTTCACCGGAACTGTTTGAGAAATGAATGCATGATGTTCAAAAGAGAACCTCCCGTTTTCTTAAAGAAGATTTGAAAGCACTCACAAACAACTCGTAAAGAATTCTTCGAAGTCTTTCATTACTAAATCAATCCTCAAAAATTGATGATGCTTAAAGTGTTAAAATGAAAATACATATTTCATGAAAGCCTTTTTAACAAGTTTTCAAGTCATAAGAAAGAGAAAGGGAAAAAGAGAGAGAGATGGACAAACCTTCATTTTGTTGCAGACGATAATGAGATTTTTTTGAAATGTCAATATTCTGACACGATTATCTTCAATCGATTCTTTAAAAAAGCAGGAAGAAGCAAAAGAAACCGGCACAGATAATTTAATACTTTAACAAAATTTTCTTTTCTAAATTTTTAGCCAAATTCTGTTTGAAAACGAAACGATGAAATCGCAACCTTCTGTATCTTACGAATGTTTCTTCCAAAAGGGGAAAAAAAGACAAACGCTTTCTTCGCTGCAACTGTAAACATGATGGATTGAGTGCCATTGTCAAGAAAGATTTATTTTGCCTTACTAAACTAAAGATAACACTAAAAAATATTCGACAAATGTAAATTATGCTAATTTATTTAAGTTCTCTTAATGTAAAAATATCTAGTTGGCTTTAGAAAGCGTTATATTTTAAATAAAAATAGAATTCATTAAAATATTTTGGGTTATTTTTGCATAAAGAATATACATTATTTATTTCTCTCGAAAGTTTCAATTGTTTCAAATGAATACATAAATATTGGATATCTAGTAACATTTATGTCTCGAAATTCTTTTAAAAGTAAGCTTTTTAAACCACATCCATATTAGTGTTCTGAAAAGGCTTTTTTTTATTTTAATTATTTTCTATTTTTTCGTATTAAATTTGTAATTCAGGATTAGAAATAATACAAAATCTTGTATCGTGTTTTCTTCGAATCACAACCAAGTGGTGCCATACGTATAGAATCAAAATTGAATTTCTTTAATCGATTGACTAATAATTAATTTCTGAAAATATTAAAATAACATATCGTCATCAATAATACAAAAGGCAAAAGGTAAACCAGCCTTAAACATTATAATAAAATGTACGAAGTAACAATTTTTTTACAGCAGTAGGTAATATTTCTCTTGTTCATTTTCAGTCAAGCATCAGAAACTGTGATTAATTCTGTGAAAAGCATATTTTTCGTGTAGTACCTATAGTTCTGAATAATAGAACTCAATCATTATTTACCATTTGGAAACCATAACTCGGACGAAATTCTCATCCTACGTAAAGCGTCGCTTCATCAACTGCAGAACCGTACAGTGGCATTAAAAGGAAACCGTGTCATCAATAAATTCAGTTTTCGTTAATTCAATCATTATTTACCATTTGGAAACCATAACTCAGACGAAATTCTCATCCTACGTGAAGCGTCGCTTCATCAACTGCAACCGTACAGTGGCATTAAAGAAACCATGCTTAATAAATTCAGTTTTCGTTAATTCAATCATTATTTACCTTTTGAAACCATAACTCGACGAAATTCTCATCCTACGTGAAGCGTCGCTTCATCAACTGCAGAACCGTACAGTGGCATTAGAAGGAAACCTTGTCATCAATAAATTCAGTTTTCGTTAATTCAATCATTATTTACCATTTGCAAACCATAACTCGGACGAAATTCTCATCCTACGTGAAGCGTCGCTTCATCAACTGCAGAACCGTACAGTGGCATTAAAAGGAAACCGTGTCATCAATAAATTCAGTTTTCGTTAATTCAATCATTATTTACCATTTGGAAACCATAACTCAGACGAAATTCTCATCCTACGTAAAGCGTCGCTTCATCAAATGCAGAACCGTACAGTGACATTAAAAGGAAACCGTGTCATCAATAAATTCAGTTTTCATTAATTCAATCATTATTTATCATTTGTAAACCATAACTCGGATGAAATTCTCATCCTACGTGAAGCGTCGCTTCATCAACTGCAGAACCGTACTGTGGCATTAAAAGGAAACCGTGTCATCAATAAATTCAGTTTTCGTTAATTCAATCATTATTTATCATTTGTAAACCATAACTCGGATGAAATTCTCATCCTACGTGAAGCGTCGCTTCATCAACTGCAGAACCGTACAGTGGCATTAAAAGGAAACCGGGTCATCAATAAATTCAGTTTTCGTTAATTCAATCATTACCGACTCTTGCCTGCGTTTGCGACCACATTTTCTATGCAGAATATTGTTAGGGTGTCCTGGAACACCAGGCACCAATTCTGTGATTGCATGTAATAAGAAGATTAATTTCGATTTCCGACTCTTACCTGCGTTTGCGACCACATGTTCTATACAGAATATTGTCAGGGGGTGGTAAATCACTACGAAACTAACGTTTAAATTACTACAAAAACTCTACATAATTTTTATTTTATATTGTTAAAATTTCCTAACGCCCACAGTAAATAATCTTATTCACGTTTACTTTATATTAAAGATATCTAGACTGAAGTTTAAATACAGATGCAAGTTCTCTATTTGAAAATATATATGAAATGTTAATCGTTAATGTTTTAATAATAGAGGATTCGAGTCTAAATCTGAAACAACAAATAATTTTTATCAGTTTGTTAACATACACTAATATAATTATTCCAGTGTCTTATGAAGTTAGATTTATTAATATTATTAAGAGAAGTTCCAGCTATAGATATTCTAATCATTTTCGTAATATTTTATATAACTGTTTTTAGAGGCATTTACCTGGTATTTTCAGCAAATCATATATAACGTCTGAGCTTCAGATTAAACTCTGTAATTTATTTTGGATACTTATCGCCTGATCTCCTTGCTGTAGATTCGCAAGTGTCTCTCGAGAATCACTTTAACTTTGTTCCAAGAAAAAAGAGTGTTAAGAGCCTGTTATTCGAAATTGTATTAGAGCAGGAACTCTCAGAAGAGATTAACTCCCGAATCGAATTGAAGTGAGAAGAGGAAATATTCTTTTACAATCCCATTTTTCAAATATTTAAAAAAGGGGAGTTATTCAACTTCATTTCTTCTTCTTTCTTTCCATTTCGCCAAACGATCTTATTTAGTTCCGTTTATTTTTTAACGGTAACCGGAGGAAATACCCGTAAATGAGCTTTACTCGGGATTATTTATTCAGTATTTTTTATTCTTCTTGCTTCCCTGAAACACAAAATGGAAGAAGAGGAAAAGATTCTTAAGTTAATTTTAGAACGTGCCGATGCACCATCAGCGAAAGAGACTGCAAAGTGGAGATGATTTGAAAGCAAAGGCGAGCTCTCAAATATTTATGTTAACTTTGGTGAAAGCAGAGAGCTTTATGAGAGGAAAAAATGGAACGAAAAGAGAGCTCTGTGCCTTTTGTATTTGGAAAGATCTCGAAAGTAGCAAAGTTTATTTATCATTTAAACTCTCTCCCGCCAAAAGGACATTCGAAACTTGCATTGATGTTTTGTTTCACAAAGAACAGAGCGAAAAATGAAATATGCACTTTCATTATTTGCTTGCATTTTTAATAGCAATCTCGAGTTCTTTTCACATATAAAGGGCGTTTCTGAAATGGGAGAGAGCGATTCGCAAATTATTTATTTTAAGCAAATATTTTAGAAAGAAAATGTCATAGTTAGAGAGATGAGATACATATTATGGATATTTAACTTCCATTGGGGGGCAGTGTAAAAATAACGGAACAGTGAATCAAGCTCTTTCCTGTGTAGAGAAAAACGAAGAAATATTAGTGATGCTTGTCAATACTTTTCAAGACTTCAAATTTCAAAAATGCAGAGTGTTTTCAAAATTTGAAGCAACTTTTTAAGAAAATCAGCAATTCGCAAATGTATTAATATAGAAAGACCCCGCTTGCACATATAAGATAGAAATTAAACCGGGTTTCTTTCATCACGAAATTGGAATTTATGGTGTCCATAGTTAACGAATTTAACCACCAAATGTTTCTACAATAGGGCGGGTCGAGGAAACGCTCTTTTTCGAAATTCGTAGGTTTACTGCGCAAAAGTTGTCTTTCGGTACCAGTTATTAAATGACTTTTTGTTAGGCACAGGAAGCGAGTTTGCCAATATCACTTGTTAGTCTCGTAAGGTAGAGACAGGCAGCTTGAGTAGCCCTAGTTATGAAGAGCTACTGGATAATAAGCTAAAAGCGTCCTGGCTTATTGCATGCAGTGGAATTTCTATGAGATAGAGCATTTCAGAAATGACGAATCGTATAAGTTAAAAGAGACATTTATTAGACGACCACATTTAAGAACACATTTACAGATCACATTTCCATTTAACGAGTTTGATACTTGTCCTACATCATATAGGTACAGCAACAGCTTACATGGCACTGAAGTCTCTCCGAGGAGAGAATGCTTAGAGGACCTACAGACCGTACCTCTCTTTCTTCCGTTCATAGTAGAGACAAGTATATATACTCTGCTAATAAGCAGTAGATCGATCTACATATCAGCTGTGGGAATCAAATAGACAACGTCATACGATTCCGATTAAATAGCTGCTAAATATGGATGTCAAGTGAAGTGACTAGCTCAAAGAAATGACGTAAAAATCTTAAAGAAAGAATGCTTCGAATCTTAGAGTAAAGGTACGAGAGACAATTTAGAAAAGATGCAAGCTTCTTAGCTTAAAATGCGGAATTTCCTAACACTTTTTAATCAAAACTTTCAAACGATTTGAAGTTTCTAACATAGAGAGTCTAGGCATCAAGCCATGCAAGAAATCGAGAAACCTCTAATTAGTCGAGTCAACAAAGGCCAAAAATCGACGAATAGAAAAAAAACAAAATGGTGTAGTTTTGAAATTTGGCACAAATGTTGGGGGTAGTGTCCTAACCGACATACTAAAAGTCCCAGCCGGTGGGGGATACAGGGGGTTTAAAGGGGGACGTTTTCAGTTTTTCTAAAATATCTCGAAAACTATGGGTTCGATCAAACAAAACTCAATCACAAAATTAAACTACCTGAAATTTCCTACATAAAAAGTCCTACTTTGTTTCTGTAGCTTCAATAGTTTACAGGGGGATGTAAAAATTAATATTTCTGAAGTTCCTTATTGTAATGATAAAATCGATTAAAAGTGCTGAATGAACAACCCACATAATAACCTCATGCCTATAAAATAATTAAACAAGGGTAGTATTGCATGTGTCGGAGCGGGGTGGGGCTAAAACCCATTTGATGAACAATTATGGTCTCTTCCTCCCCTCACATCCGTTCCTCTTCACAAGTTTCCTTCTACTCGTAGTCCAGTCAACGAATTGTAAATTGTAAAAAAAGTTGTAGTTTTGAAATTCGAAATAGTTGTTTGGGAGAGTTTGGAAATTTCATGTAGTTTAATTTTGCAACTCAGTATTTTTGATAGAACCCATAGTTTTCGAGATATTTAAAAAAAAATGAAAACGCCCCCTTTAAACCCTCCCTGTCTCCCCCCACGCACCCCCCACCGGCGGAGACTTTTAGTATGTCGTTTAGGACACTACCCCAACAACTGTGCTGAATTTCAAAACTACACCATTTTCTTTTGCTATTTTTCCTTCGCTGACTGGACTAAATATACGAGCTAAATAGACAAAAACGTGTTAAATATACAGAGTATCCATTATAAACCTGGATCAATTAGCTAATTTCTAAACCGCTACAGATAGGCATACACTTTTATTTGGAAAAATGCTTTGAATGACGCAAAGAATTACATTATATACTTTTAGATTACATAAATGCACTGTTGAAAAAATTACTAAGACTAAATATTTACACAGCGCCATGGTCATATTAGACATATTTAGCAAAATATTTGTGATACAATAGCGTTTTACACAAAAAACTCCATACTTCTGCGACTAAAACTGGCCGAGTTACGAAGCTTTGAATTTCCTAATTTTTAACCAATCAGCGACCTTGTCTAGAAAGCTCTATGCATTGATTGGATGATCTCCCTCGATGCCGCTATTGAAATTTTCTATAGTTGTCTAAGTCACCGATATTCAAAGCTCCATAACTCGTTTCGTTTTAAGCTGGGAGTTCACGAGAAGGATAGAATATGCCATTTGTCCCAAGACCGGTTTTTTTGCCACCCATTCAACTCGAAAGATTAGGCATGTCTTTCACATAGACTCCGAAGTGTGTTTTAATACAACTTATTTTAGAAGGTTCAAAGTCCCAGAGTTACTCCCACCCATACTCCTCCTCCCCCACACGGCGGATTTCCGATTTTAGTTTCAACATGATCTAGCCTCGACGTGGGGTCCCAATATACCTCCTGCTACCCTCGTAGCGAGGTTCTCAAAAGGCCATCAGGCCATTCAAATCAGACTTCAAACTATTCAAAATTCCAAACGTCCAATCCATTTGCGCCAATTTTCATCGGCTTCCCACACTGAAGAAAGTTTTCCATTCTCTTCCTCCAAAAATCTCGGAAATGAACAGCGGTGAATGCCCCTCTTTAGCCGCAGAAGAGTGGAACTTGAAATTTTAATGCACCATGAACAGCGGTGAATGCCCCGCTTTAGCCGCAGAAGAGTGGAACTTGAAATTTTAGTGCACCAAAAACATTTTACTAAATATGACTATTTGAACCGGGGGACTGTATAAAAATTTAGAGCGTAGTAGCGGCATAGCGTGGGTAAGTGATGCCAATTTTTCTCGTTGGAAGTAAATGGCTCTCTGTTAAGGTTCAGAAATTAGCTGCTGCTCGAAGCTAAGAGTGGACACTTGTTTCGAGCGCGTGTTAATATACTTTGCGTGGTCAAAAGGGGAGTTTAACAAGGCTATTTGGTTGCTAGTGATAGATTTTTGGTCACATTGACAATAATAGTCTATAGCAGCCGTTTTGTACAATAACTGGCCTCTTAAGCGTTTTCTGGGAACTAACCCAAATCGCTTGTATTTATTTTTCTAAATCCGATCATTATAGCCCAGAGCATGCAATTAGGAGGTGACAAAACATCCCCAAAAACTGCGTATAAAATTAGGAAATATGAGAATCTATAATACAAAAGCCGTGCCAAGTCGCTAACGCTTTGGAATGCGGTCGTGGCTACATGCCAAAAGAGATTCAAACCAGACGCATTGTGACTGATTTCACACCCGCAGCGTGCGGTTTCTTCGCTAGAATGGCTCGCACAGAAGGGTTTGGAGAACAGGGGAGGGGTTTCTTAGAATTCGCAGAGTGTCAGCTGACATTGCGATTTTTGAGAGCGGAAGTGCAATTTCCCTTATCTTTGAAAGAGAAACTCGGGTCTTACCGTATTTTGAGGTCTCCCTATTCCAATGGTCTTTCCGATATTTTCTTCCTTTTACTTACTTAATTTTTGAATTGAATAGTTAAAAGGAAAGTTGTTACCTTGAATGTTATAAAGATTTAGTAATTAGTTTTGATTTGAGTGCCAGTAAACAATATGGATAGAGAAGATCCCACTGCAAGGAAGAGAAGGTTAGCAAGAGAGATTTGCACGATGGCGGGCGAGACAAAGCCAAGATACATTAATCAGGATGCAGATAATGAATACCATCCTAGAAGAAGAGAAGAAGAATCTCAAGAAGAAAAGCAAAAACGCCTTGTATTTTTTCAGAATACAGTGAACGTATTCATCAACAACAAAGTCAGGGTATTGTATATCAATCTATTTATTTTTGTGAAAGTCAAATTGAAACACAGTACTGTTATTGACACAAAAGGAAAGTTAGTGTAAGTTGATTCATCAGTTCTGTTTTTCATGCTTTTTTTATTTCTTCAGCACTCTAGCAATCTACATGAGATTTTCTTCGACATCTTTTGTTAGTAAATCTGTGACAATCAAATCTGAGATATTGCTGGCAAGCTAAATTGCGGGCACAAATTTTCTAGTCTATATATTGTAACGAAATTGTCTTGTGGGTGTAAGTGAATGCAATCCAATAAGCAGGATTAAAAAAATAAAGCTCTTTATTTTACAAATATTCCAAGCAAAGAAACGTAGCACAAGTATTAACACAGCACTAGTAAAAATTCACAACAGAGACTACCAATAGATCTCAATACAACGCTCAAAGTTTTCCTATTAGCTCACCAGCTTGCTTGCTGATCAAATTCCAACTCACTCTTCTTGGCTTGAGAGCTTGCCTTTATACTTTTTCAACAGGAAGTGACTTCATTACGTAGGAAGTGGCGTAATCTCTAGAAAGTTCATGAAACCAGTAGAAATAGGTTGAAAGTGCGAGGTATTTCTAGAAAATTCCTTTTGTCGCCAAGATCGCCAAATTTATCACCAACTCGCCAAGTTTGTCGCCAAGATTAGCATCTCAGGGAAACGACTTTATAGCTTTGTAACAATATATATTAAGTATGTGTGTGTTTGTGTGTTCATTTTTTTGTTCTTCATGCACGCCCACATCGTTGGATTTAGGGCGATCAAATTTGGCACAGTGATGGATTAGCACAAGAAGGAGCTAACGCCGTAAAAATTATTTTAAAATTCGAATTATATTTTTATTTATTTAATTAAATAACGAAAATTGAGCTATTTGTAGACGTTTTCCCCCAATAACTTCTGAAATACCTAACGTGTGAAAATTATTTTTACACAACCTTAAAGAGCAAACCAATATCTTTTTAATGATATCAATTTAATCGTTGTACAATTTTTCTCTAATTGTAATTAACGCTTCAAAATTCATTGTAAATGCAATTTGTAACAATGCTTTCTATTGTTATAAAATCAAATTTATTGTTTCATCAAATCCTTTACTCAGGTGTTTTTACCACTGTTAAAGTTAAGAAAATATTATTTTCTTTGGTCATTGACTTCAATATCGATTTCTTACTTCCACTGTTATATTTCGTAGCATACTCTTAACTTCCGATTTTATTTTGTAGCATTTAATATGCTTTCAAATATCCAGTGACATTAGTTTAGCTACTACTCGATATTTCTTTTAAATTTCACAAATTTTTGAATGATGCTAATCAGCGGTGTAGCGACAGGGGCGTAAGGGAAGTATAGATGCTGCAAATGCCAGTTTTAGACAATCATTACAACAAAAAATGGAGACAAAACATTACTGCATTTACGCCAGTTTTAGACAATCATTACAACAAAAAATGGAAACAAAACATTACTGCATTTATGCCAGTTTTTAAAACAAATTATGATTAGGGGGAGTAAAATTAATACCAAGACCCGAAGTCATTTGCGCTTGCTAAACAAATGACGACT
>BGPR01042106.1:0-13393 GCA_013235015.1 Araneus ventricosus | reverse complement strand
AAGCATGCGAGATATTCTCAGTTTTCCTTCAGATATTCTTTTACACACATTTATTATTATGTCAACGATTGCCATTGATACGCTTTCTCTACGAAACAAAAATTCCTGGTTAATTCCTGTACTACCCATTTTTTTCAATAAATATAATATAGAATTAATTTCTTCTAGTTCACAATATTATTTTAATCTCAGACATTCGCATTTGATATTTTTTACATGCACAGCCTCATATTCTTAACAACACAAAATATTATTTCCTGAAGATTTTTTTTATAAATCCACAATTTGTTGTCTCGACACCTGCTGAGAACGTATTGAATATTCACAAAATATTCAGTACCTTCTCTCTAAAAGCATTCAACCGAAACGATCCCTTAACACAGATTTGCAGAGAGAGATTTTATTTTATTTTTAATATAGAGGTATTATGTGAAGATATTTTTCTCCTCGTCTAATATTTCTTGGAAGAATTTCTTTGTTATACGTTCTTCTTTCTACGGTATTTCGTGCGTCTAAACGCAAGTCCAGCATATAAAGACACTGCAGAACAATGTGTCTGGTGCTTGAAGGTTTACATTTTGTATATTTTCACTATAAACCCTCCAACCGCATACAGTTCGTTTCAGAAGAAATTCCGAACAAAATATCCATCCTGAAATGTAGAATGGAATCTGTGGGGTTCAAGACTTGGATCGTGGGTTGAATAATGCGTGGTCTCGTATATTGCTTCTATGCATTTGAAAAGACAGCAAAATAGGCATTCAGCGATCTTCTGTATTGACAATCAACCTTTTGAAAATAGTCTGCGAGTTCCTTCTTCGATGGATATCAGCGTCGTTTCCTAGGAGATCGATGGGTTGAAGGAATTGAAAGATAGATCTTTTCTGATCTGCAGGTTGTAATATTTGCTCTATTATCACAATTTATTATTATCACAATTTATATATCAGCAAAAGGACAAAGAACTAAGAATTTCTGCGCAATTTTCAGTCCAAGAAGCAGAGTGACGGAGAATGATACTTTATTCTCAAATATTCTAGAAAACACGAAGTGCAGGTAACAGGAAAAACAGCACGTTCACAGATTAGCAAACACAGACTGCAATTCACTAATATGAACAGCAACAACACTTTCAATACCACTCAGTGTCTAGCAGCTTGTTAGCTCGGACAGCGGATAAATCTCCACAGAGAGATTCCAAAGACGTTCGCACTTCAAAGGCGATCCCAGTCGATCAACACACACCTCTTTGTGATCCGAGAACGGTCTATTTACAGTCTCTCCGATAGGCCGTGACGTCACATGGAGTCATCTGGATAAATCCTGATCTCAGCCCGTAATAGAGATATCAAGTAAATAATCGCATTTTCGGGAATCTTCGATCTGTCGCCAATATGGTTGCCAAATTCGTCGCCAAAGCCAGGGTTCCAGGCGTGGCAGCTGCTGGTCACTCCATACTTACCCCTGTAAAACTCTCTTCCAAATCATAAGACTAATATTGTTGGGAAGCGACTTTCCATGTTCGTAACAATATTATCATTCATATTTCTGTTCATCATTGCTTGCCATATTTTTAATTTTCATGAAAGTGAAATATTTATAAAGTAAATTCAAATATATATATACCGACATAAGTGTAATTTTCTTAGGTGATCGCACCAAGTTACTTCCTTACAAAAAAGTCTATACATTTCCTATTTAAAGAAGAGCAGATACTTTTCTGAGATATTTAATAATTGTTCTTCTTCTGTAATCAAATGCTAATTTAATTTAATCCGCTTTTCACAAACAGATTTTACGTAGAAACTGTTTAAATGTTAAGTTGTTAGGTGATATATCACCTCGTGGTTTTCAGAATCATTTGCATAATTTTAATAAATAAATTATATAACAGGATGCTTAATAAATAAGGATGCAATAAACTAAATAAAAAAAAAATAAGTTACAATCTTTTATTCATGCGAAAAAATTAACACAAAAGCTGAAAATAATTTTTTTCTGAATACAATAAAATGCATGATTCGAATAAAAGCGGGGGCGCCTTATATTATGTGTATATTTTCTTAAACAAATGGAATATTCCTAGAAGGTAAAAGAGCCCACGCTTTTATTCGAAACAGGAATTTTATTGCAATCAGAAAAATTATTTTCAACTTTTGCGTTTATTTTTTCGCCTGAATAAAAGCTTATGCCTTAAAGATTTTTATTTATTTATTTTATTTTCTAAGTGACGGCTGACCCGAATACACACGAGTGCGAAACGTTTGGCGCACACGAAGTAAAAGAAAATCTTGTTGTTTGCGAATTCTAAGAGAAAGTAAACCCAAGACGCGTAGAAACAAGAGCTATTATGTCATTCATCGGTGAAGCGCCGGCAGTATTGCGTATTCTTTGTTAGCATCGTGATGTCGTTACAATCCTACGTAATGTGAGGTTACCACTTTCCAAACTTTATCGCTCAAATATAAGGATAAATTTTTAATATCATTTTTAGGTTTAAAATAGGTATAGATTGTATTTTTTTGCATAGTATTGCATTGTCACTGGAAAAATTTCAAAAAACTTTAGCTCGATTGTAAGTGGGTAAGAAATCGATCTCAAGATTTGAGGATACGACAGTCAAGTTGAGTAGAACCTTATAAAAATAAATTTAACTCCATTTTTTTTTTTATGAGTATCATGTAAAATTAGATAAAAACATTTTCACCAGGTCTCAACTTAACAAAAATCCTTTCCCAACGAAAGACCAACTGACAGATTGCGTGTATACTGAAAGATTAAAAGTGACGCAACTCCTTTCAACAATTACTAGCTTAAGAAAACTTGGCGTTGTTGTTTGACAGATGATTCTTTAATTCTCGGATTACTGTTTGAAAAGCTTCTTGCTGAAACGTTACCAGCTGGCAGAAAAGCGTTATTTCAATCTAGCACTGACAGACTGTTTACGTCTTGTAAATGGAATGATAAATTTTTTGAGAACATTGTTGACTTTTTAAATTTGCAAATCAATGTGGGTGCGGTTGCAAAAACCATTTCATTAATCTTCCTAACCAAAAACCCTCCGTTGCCTCTTTCTGCAGAGTTTCTTCCCTAACTTAGAATTCACCATTACTAAACACAATAAATATTTCTCTGCAGCAAGCGTGTTGGAGAAATTCGAAAAGCCAGTTTGGTCTCTTGAGAACCATAATCTTTTCTGCTACGGCATTTAATTTATTTGATCCCGGGTTATAAGAGAGTTTGTTGTCATAGGTTTCGAACATTAAAATTTTATAATGTTTTGTGACATTTCGCCCAAAGGTAAGTATAATATTGAGAGAAAGCATATAATATGAATAATGTAATCGTATATGTATGAATAATGTTAAATAATATTGATAAATATTCTCTTTCCATTAAAGATGCATTCAGAGACAGTGAATGAATTAACTTAATATTTAGGATAGAAATAAACTTTTCAGATTTCATTATTGATCTAGGAATAATTGCAATTGCTTAAGGACTCATTTAAGCTTGTTGGGCATAAATATATAAAACTAAAATGATAATATCTTATCATCGATAGTCATCATATGATGCTTTCATATATATTTTAAAATTTTTTACTTATCTTTAAAATTTAGTATTCTGCAATTTTCATTAAATGTATTTGCAATTTAAATTTTCTTTAATGTTTATTTCTTCTAACTTAGTCTCGGGTTCAGTACGTAATAGCTATAATGCAAGAAATTGATTGCATGAATCTTTGCGCTATCTTTATCAGGGAACAGGGATATGAAATATTTAAGGACCTTTCCTTTAGCTATGGAAGTTTTGATGATGATTCTACAAAATTAGTGAAGACGAACTTCAAACAACAGGGCAACTCAGTGAAATGAATTGAAATAATCTCTTCCCTCCCTCTTTCAGGTTTATGTTATTGCAATAGAAGACTAAAAATTCGAAAGCGATGAATGCTTTTATTTCTTTTGGCTTGGAATACCCTTCATGGAATAGTGAAAACTCTGTCACATTAGCAATATTGCAGTCAAAAATCGATGTCAACTTTATTTTCCTCGATACTACGGCACATCGGCTCAGTTTACCATATTGTTCGCTATCTATACTTTTCAGATAACATATCATTTGACGCTGAAAAGAATGAATGTCTGAAAATAGGAAAAAATGTTATTTGAATTCCGTGTTCTCACGTGCTATCATTCCCGAGATGTGACGATTTATGAAAAACTACTCTTACTCAAAATTCCATTAGCTTGGACGCAGAGCATACATTTAAAGCGCTCGCGATTTGGTATCAAAAGTTATATGTGCTCCTTTAATTTAAATCTTGGTATGTTTAGCTATTGACGTTATACACTGGAAAAGACTATATTCCTACTGTAACTATTCTATGAATATTTTTATGACATTTTGTGTATGCAGTTTCAAACTTTCCTGACTATCATGCATTTAAATTACATAAGGGTCATTGTTTTATGATTGATAATTTTTGTTGATCTCCCGAACTATCAGATATACTTTTTAGATGTTCCGCAGATATGAATGGAATTTCCTGAATGAGGTTCCAAACGTAGAGAATAAATGCTCAATGAGGCCAGGTTCACGCTTATCAGCAAGGAAAGCTTTCCATTCTGAAATCTATGGATAATGTGGCATCTCTTGTCTTAACAATAACAAAATTTTGAATTATAAACTGAAACATTGTGGCGTAAGAATGATTCGACTTTCTCGACTTCGTTTGCGCTGATTGCACAAGCTGTTGCAAACGATTTTAAAATCACGCAATTTGCAGGAAAAATGGTAGCTTGATAACATTATCATGTTAAGAAGTATTATTTAATTTATCACCTACCCCATCGGGGGGACACCGTGAGTTCGCGGAGGAGAGGCTGCCGTATAAGTAAGCAGGCTCTCGTCAACCCGATGGCACAATAATGGTGGTGTGGCTCTTTGGGCCCACTTCCTAAGACGGGTCTTACCCCGGTAAAATGGGGGTTGCTGCATGAGCCGCTCGTAATGGGGCCACAGTGCCCGACTATCTGTTGCGGCGGCCGGTCTTTCAGTTGTTTACCCGGATGCTTTGGTAGGTCGGGGTTATGTTCCTTTGGTCTTAATTTATCACCTACGATTTTATAATAATATTTCGTCATTTCTAATTCAAGTTACGGAATTCAAAAAATTCCATCAAAATATCACTTTAAAGAGTATTATTTTATCGTCTGCGTTTGTATGGACTACTTTTCTGCTTCGTTGTTTACATTTAAGTGCCTGTACTATGCAATTCCGAGATCAAGTCAACGTTTTCAATGTGAGTTAACAGAACAGAAAACTCGTCCATAATACTATTTCTCGTCGTTCTTAAACTAAGTTCACAAATTCATAAAATTATGTCAAAATAATGCAAATTGCGAGATATTTATCTTTTCAATTAAAGGTTTTAATGTGAAACTAATTCCAGAATTAAACGAACTGCTGAGAATTTCAATAGCGAATGAATTGTAAATATCTCTTGAATCACCTATTCTACAAACAATTTTGAAAAATATTGAAACATTAAAGAAAAAAAGTTACAAAATTGAAACTGGCATCACAAAATAACTAATTTTTTGAATTTTAAAGTGGCTCAAAAATAGTTTCCATGCAATAGTATGCTCCGAAATTATTGCAGAAAAGCTTTCAATTTTCGAGTAATTTAAAATTAAATAAAATCGAATTGAAATTAATAAAAAAATGGAATTAAAATTTCAGGAACTCTTTTTTAATGAGATATTACTGCCCAAGAATGAACTATGTGCGAAATTTGGTATTTCTCAGTTCAACGATTTACTCTATAGAGAGTTTTGTACGATTTTTGCATCAAGCACTTTAAAGAGTGTATGAAAGATTACAACAATATCATGTAAATACAACGGAGTTTGAACATCAAATGTGATAGCAAAATGGGTGGCGTTCATAGAATGGTTCAACACCTCCTATAATAAAGAAAGGTAATTTCTTCCATCTAATTGGTACTTCTGGTCATAAAGCTCTATAATTGCAAAACGTCAAACGTCTAATTATTCGATATTGCAGACAACAGACTAATAATTATGAAACCGAACCAAACATATTCCTCGTTTCATTCCAATTATTTAACTATTATACTGGATAAAAATAGATACAGTTATTTTTAACCAAAAGATGGTAAGGGACGTAGATGAATGAGCGAAAGCCTTGAATCATCGTGGTATGCGACTAACAAACAAGAATTCTTGTCAGAATAAATAAATCGTGAGCTACAGGAAAATATGGAGAAAAACACATTCTCTTCATTGTGATTTTTTTTATCTAGGATTATTTATTACTCGTAATTGTACAAAATGTCGTTACTGAGAAACGGGGAAACATACACTGGTGTTTAACTCTTTAATCAAGATGCGATAAGGCATGAATTGGACTCTTCCCAACCTGGGTGGTCATTCACCCCACTACTACACACCTGCTGTAACCTTCCCTCAAGGCGCACGGAAATGAGCTGTGGTGGGCAAGGATAATTGTACACCCTACCGCGCTTATCTCCTAAGCGATCTCAGAAACTCACCTTCTCTCAGAAGAAGCAAACCGCCTCAGATTGGCCTTCGTCATCGTTAAGGGAGACCCGGGCCGCCTCGATCGATATTAGAGGGTTAAAGTTAACTCATGATTATAATGCTTTTATGCTCTACTTCATTTTTGTGGTTCTATATTAAGTTTGAAATTTTTATTATAAACACAAAGACAATATATTTATTTTAATTAAGGGAATTTCAGATAATTTTTTTTAAAATTTTTAAATAATTTAATATTAGTCCATAGCTATTACCATAAAATAGTATGACAAAATTGTCTTGTGGGTGTACGTGAATGCAATCCAATAAGCAAGATTTTTAAAGAATAAAGTTCTTTATTTTACAAATATTCTAGGAAAAGAAACGTAGCACAAGTATTAAAACAGCACTAATAAAAATTCACAACGGAGATTATCATTAAATCTCAATACAGCGCTCAAAGGATTCTTATTAGCTCACCAGCTTGCTTGCTGATCAAAATCCAACTGACCCTTCTTGGCTTGAGAGATTGCTTTTATACTTTTTCAACCGGAATCTCCAGAAAGTTCCTGAAGCCGGTAGAAATAGGTTGAAAGTTCGAGGTCCTTCTAGAAAGTTCCTTTTGTCGCCAAAATCACCAACTTTGAAGCCAAGTCACCAATTTATCGCCATGTCGCCAAGTTCAGCATCTCAGGGAAACGACTTTATAGCTTTGTAACAATAGGTTATTAAACAAGAACTGTTTAAGGCATTTTCATCTCTTTTTGAGTTATTACATGAAATGAAGCAGTAAGTATTTCGAAATTCCTTTTTTACTTTTAAATTACGGGTATATAATGTCTCTGAACATCCTTTAGAAAAAAACATCTTTTTCATGTAAAAGTCATTTTTAATAATTATAATAATAAAATTCATAAGAGACATATTTTTAAATTTACTGTCAACTTGAGATATCAATGACTTTCGGAATGCAAAAAGTATGACTCGTAGAATATTTTACCTAGAATTGTTTTCATACAACGTTTGCAAAATGAGTAAATATATGAAAATAATGGAAAAAAAATATATAAAAATAAATGTTTTCTTCCCACAATATGTACTTTAGAAGCATAGATTGTGACATCCCTTCTTTCAGGATATAATGCTTCGTTATCAAACACATCGCTATTCAGGTCGAAGTCGGATGACATTTTCACATTTCTTATCATATTAAAGACTGGCATGAAAGTTTAAAAAGATAAATGAAATTATTAAAATTATCACAATTAAAAAAAATATTTCATTAAAATGGGTCCCTTCAAAATGAAAAAAGACATTTAAAACATTCAATTATAAATTAATAATTAAAATAGTATAGTTTGAGTCTAAAAATCTTTATTGTATCGTGCAATGCTTAGAATTAATAAGAATCGTAGATTTAAATGAAAATAAACCCCTACAGCTGTAAAGAGATGACCGTTGGATGTAAGGAATTTAAGACAAAACACCAGTAGAAGGGTTTAATACAATATTCATCGGTTTTAATAAAACCTGGAGTATTTCAGTATTGTTGGAATCTGTATTTGTTTAAAACTTGAAAGCACAACAGGATCGTAAATATATTCACTTTTTACAAATTTTATGCATCTGATGTAATTAAGAAGAAAACCCTGATTTGAAGATTGAAAATTCAATTCAAAATCTTTTCTGAAATTATTTCCTGATATACAAATCTTCAAATACAACATATGTATAAATCTTTAAACATGAAAAAAAAGTATTTACTTTCGAAAATAAATTGCATCCTAAGGAGTTTCAACATTATAAAGAGGGAATAAAAGCAGTCTGAATGTAATAAATGTCTCCAAAGGAGTGTGGTGAGAATACAAGTAATAGACTGCCTTCAGGGGAACTAACGAAGGTTGTCTGAATGCATAAAATATTACCTTCAAGAAACGTCGGTTTGCAGAAGAAACAAAGATCGCATAAAACATACCATTATTCTTGGCAAAGCGAAATCTAACAATCCACACCAGAAAGAAACAACAACCAGCAAAATATAGGTAGAATCTTTTCTATAAGAGTGAGTTGAATGTCGTTCGAAACGTTTCATATAATTCTTGATGTTTTGAAAGTTAGAGGAAATTTTCTAATATTTATCTAACGTTTCATACAATCTTTTATAATGTTTGTTCCTCTAAATTAATATATATGCTTCCTTCGATTCATGTAGTTCTTCAATTTTATGAAACGTGATATCGAGATAAGATATATGCATCATTCAAGGCATTGGGAAATTACCAGATACTTGTATGAACAGAAAATATTTTTTCTACAAAATATCAAACCGTTTTTTTATTATAATTTACCAACAAGCATGGGCATGGATAACTTGCTGTTATTCTTCATCACTTAAGGTTCATTTAAACATGAATTTGCTAATTAAAATCTATTTATCCGTTCTGATTCCTTGTAATATTAAATATTTAACTTTAGGCATTTACAATTACGTTCAGAGTGTATAGCATTTTTATTATTTATAGTTTCAAAGTTATAACTATCAAAAGCCATCGGAAATTCAACCTATTCATATCAAATCACTCCGGCTTGGCGCTCAGCGATACGGCGTATCTGAATGAGAGCCGCTGCGACAGCTGGAGTACGGAGGCCAGAGTCCTCGTAGCTATCACCGGCCACGACCCCACCCCTCCCGTGCGATGGTCTGTCCCAACCATTGTTGTACCCATTAGGGAACCGAGACCCCGCTTACTTATCCGGCGGCTTCTCATCCATCTACTCGTGGCGCTGCTCTCCAGTAGGCCGTAATTTACAGTTTAATTAATTTACTGGCATTTATATGAATCAAATACACTTTCATACATATAAAATCGAGGCGAAGTCAAATATTATACGCATTTATAAACAATAAATATATTAGAACGGCTATGAGAATCAATTCAATATTTAATGAAAAACCTGCATAGAGCATCAAGGTTTTAAATACTGATCAAAACTAGCATTTCAATTAAAAAGAACAAAATTCATTTAATTTCGCCATCTAAATTACAGTTTTAACGGCTTACAATATTGTGTAGTCTTGTCTGTGGAGAAAAGGAATAAAAAAAGTTTTTTGCTTAAGATTATTAGCGAAACTCGAAATTATAAAAAACAAAATAGAATTATCTAGAAATGAGATCTTATATTACTAATAAAAGGAAATTTCGTCTTTCAATAAAAAATATTCGCGGAGAAATGTATTAATTAAGATATTTTGCATCCACTAGCAGGAAATATTGAATTTTAGCGCTACAATTTTTTTCGCTTCCAAATTCAGATATTTTTTTACTCGTAATAAACATTTCACTCAAGGCCAGTAATTAGGGTAATGCATAATTCTTCTAATTTATAATAGTTTCTACTTGCATTGATATATTTAGTAATTCTCAAAAAAACATTACTCAACAATGTGTAACCTAATCTCGAAAAATGTATACAAGTGCAAGTAAAAAACAAGTAACGCTATGAATACTTGTTTTGCACAATGAATATGTAGTAACAAAAAATTATTCAGTTTATTCTACACAGTCAGAATTATCAGGTCTTCATTATACATTTTTAAAGTTTTTAATTACAAACTTTAAGAAGTTTCATTTTTTCTGATTATTGAATTTTTAACTTTTTTACTCATTAAAGTTCATTATTATTTAAATACACAAAGAGTCATTAACGATACCAGCTCCTTATGGAATATCTCTACGGATATTTTGAATAAATTATTCATGACAAAAAAATTTGGACAATATTAAAATTTATCCGTTTTAATACTGTAAAGCTTTTCAATATATCTGATTGCCACAACATGTGTTTTCAGATTAAATCATATATTACAACATTTCCTCAATTTAATTTTATTTTTATGTTAGTTTAGTACCGTTAGAACGGTATTTTGAACACATGAGTAGTTACCATCAAATAAGTATATATCTCTCTACTGAGCGTATAAGTAACTTTACCGTAAAGGAATGCCAGTTGAAACTATTTTTGACAAAAAAATTTAAAAGCCGAGTCATTTCAAAAAAACTCCAGAACTTCTCTATAGAATTCATAGAACCTCGTCTTATTGAATATATTCAATAAAGGATGAAACAAATCTCTGCAACCACAGACATCTCTTTCTAATCGGATATAGTAATATATAAGTCCGGAAGAATTTTATTACTTCGCAGGTTACTGGCATAAATCTTGTCAGAAAAACTGGAGAAATCGGAATCTGGAACTGGAGCAGTCGGATAAATTGAAAGGAATATTGAGTTCTCTCAAAATACTTTTCTAGAGTATTTGGAATGTTTTTCTTCAGGCGGTTAGATTTGTCAAAATAATTTAGAAATCCCTGTGTAAAGCATGGGGAAATTGCAAATATAATTGTGCGTTTGTCTGAAGGTACAGTGGTCATAGTAAAGAAGTTTAAAGCATAGTTGTCACTGAAAAGAAGTTTACTGACTTATTAAAGTAAATTATCTCTTTGAAAAGATGTTATTTCTTTCATCAATTAGTTTCCTATATTTTTACTCGATTTTAATACATGTTTGAAGGAAAATTAAAAATATATCTTCCTTCTCATAAAATATAAGTGTATTTACTTTATTTGAATTTAGATATTAGTATATAAGCAAGCTTTATACAGTGTGAGAATTTAAATCTATTTCAGAACAAATAACTCATTAATCAGGTTAGTTACAGCTATGTTTAGTTTAGTTATATTAACGTCCCGTTTTAAAGAAACACGAGGGATATTTTGGGATGGACCTCGGAATTTTGTACCGCTGTCAGATGACAATGACGATACCTGAGTGACCGGGATAAGATATATTTAACTTGCAAAAGGGCCAAATACACGACGGATTTCAGTGGAATTGGGTTTCGAAGCAGGAAATCATCCGAGGTCGACACCTTACCACTAGGCCACCGCTGCCTTAGTACTTTAAAGCTATGAATATGGTGTTTAAGTAATTTTAAATGCTTGTGTGTTGCAAGTTCAGGTACTTAACAACGCGTCCTTGTAGTTAGTACTGGAGTCTTAATGTCGTATATCAAACTCTAAGAGAGATTCAACCTAATGCTGAGACATAAAATGAACAAATTTATCAGGTTAAAAAGAAAAGACACACTCGGAACATTAAGGTGAAGCGAAAAAAATCAAAAGTTGTCCTATCAAACAGCACGAGGTAGCAAAAGTTGTATATTGACTAGCATATCACTGCTGAATTTTTTCACAATTTTTACATCTCATCTTCATTTCATGCAGGAGCCTCAAAAAGTTCAGAAATTTTCTCAATATAGCGAAAAAAAATCAAATTTGTCTTATCAAATAGTACTAGGTGGCAAAAGTTGTCTATTGATTAACATATCACTGCTGATTTTTTTTAGAATTTTTGTACATCATTTTCATTCTGCGCAAGAGTCTCAAAATTTTACTTTTTACAAAACAAATTGTATATTTTATTATAAATTTGATGGCAATTATTTATAAATGCATTGGTTACTCACTGACATAGCTACCGAAAATAAATAATTCCCTTTAATTATAAACTATTAATTATGCTGTAAAATATTAATTAAGCTTTCTTATATAAGTATATGCAACTCTTTTCTGGTTTCTAGACACCACCCAGAACTTACCACAGGCATTTTTGGTCCGTACTAAAATTATCGCTGACATGTTTTTCAAAAATTGGAAAGTTTTCTAAAATTTGTGTAAAAGTTTCATGAATCGGTAAATACTTGTACTTAACATTTTGTTAATTGACCCAGATAATCCTTCAGAGGCCAATTGTTGGTCCGTTCAAGTGCTCTGTCAAATGCCTTAGTGAAAGTTCATTAGAATGAGGTCGACTAACTACCTTCTGCAGAGGTCTGGCAATATTCCTTTCAAGAAGGCATATAACGCCCCCACCAAGTCCTGTATTAACAGCAGTGCCATCTCACCCAACCACTACAAGTTTAGAAAAGTCTACATTTTAGTCGGAGAAAAAGTCCAATAACGCACTTTTGATACTCTATGCTGATCTAGAAATTGGCAAAACATGTCAAATTTACCAGGTTCTTGAAGAACTGAAAGGTGTTCTACATAACGTAGATGACCATCTTCCGTCACCAAAGTTTTGGCTTTCTGACCATCAAAGTAAATAAATACCTCGGAGAATTTCCATTCCTTCCCTCAGTATTTGTTCATAAAAGTTACGTCTGGATTTCAATCTCTCTCTTCGAACTTTGCTTCTATCATTTATTATTGGAAAATTTTCATCAGATTCTTTTTCATGCTGGGATCATGAAGTAATGCTGATACAACAGCAGCAAGCAGCTGGTCGATCCGCAACTTCATATCTATCACACGTTCTTGAAAATAGCGAGCTTTAGCCTAGTTTGGGCAGTGAAACATGAAATGTGTTTGTCAACGGAAACGTCGTTGTTGTTACAAACTTTAACATTTTTCTCTCCTAAGATTTTATATGGTTTCAGCCCTTCCAGCTGAAATGTACCGAAACGTGCTTTTTTCTAAAGTTTGGTTTTTTTCACCTTCCTTGCAGCAGGTTTTTGAAGCTATTTACTGGTTTGTAGGAAAACAGTACCAATAGTCATTGGCCGGTCAGATCTCTGGTCGGTTATAAGTTGTTGCTCTTTTAATGGAACTGTCCGTCATTGCTCACACCGACAGAGTTTAAAGTCCATTCATTTGAAAGCAGTGACGTTAAGATGAGTTTTTGTTTCTTCTCTGAAGGCTTAAATATTATTTTGAAAATGTGGAGAATCCTTTCAACCGGGATAAGATTTAAATATATTTAATACCT
>BGPR01042105.1:0-13394 GCA_013235015.1 Araneus ventricosus | reverse complement strand
CTACATTGATCATTTTATTTCTAGTTATTCTCTTGAGCGTGAGACTATTGATTGAAAATTCTGAATCTAAAAGTAGAACCTTGAAATCATCTCCTAATGTCTAGAAGTAGAATTTATGACACAATTTGCATTCTTCATAATGCCCAAATTAATAAGGATGCATTAATATTTAAAATTTTAATTATTTAGTAACACCTTTAATTACGATTTTCACGCTTTTTTTAAAAAAAATTGTTTGATTTTTTTATTTTTTCTGTTGTTTATCTAAAAATTAATTTTCGAATTTTCTTTTTAAAATTATGAAATGAAAACATTATCTTTGTTATTCTGAAGTTATTATAAAAGTTCATTATTTTGTAAATAATTTTCACCATAGTAATAGCTTTGATGTAAATATCGAAAATATTTTACTAGATTTTAATTCAAATTACTTGGAATGTATTTGAGACGAGGAAATTAATTTACTGGAATCAATTTATTAATTCAATATTTTGTAAGCCATGAAAGTCGTTGATTCTATTCACTTTAGAAGCTTTAAGGTGCAAATAAGGATTATTGTTGATCAGAGGGAAGATCTTAACGTCAAAAAAACAATTTCGAACCTCTAATCTAAAATAATGTAGTATGTTAATGTTTTAGGTTTAAATCGTCTGTCTTGATTGCATGAGCAACTGCATCCTTGCATAAGGAATTTTATATCACCCCCACAGCTGTCTCAGGGGTCAAATATAAATTTATTAACCTTCCAGAAGTCGTGAGTATGCAGGAGGTAATATCATGCCTAGTGTTCCATATTTATATCGGGTTCTTTCGCAAAACTCCATACAACTTTAACTCAAATAATCTGTATTTATTAGATCTATACTAAACACAGATTATATTAATGAAAACTGCATTTAAATTTATAAAAAAGATACAAATATGTAATACGATACACAATATAAGTATCTCCTACAAACGCGCGACTGCTAGAAGGTTAATATGATAGAAAACAAAGCAGTTTTCTATGCTTTTCAATAAAAAATTAGATTGCAGATTGAATTTCGAAGATTTTCAAAGTTGCTGAGTATTTTCTACCCAAAACGAAGCCTGTGTTGAACGTAATTTTTCTATTTTTTTCAGGGACCTTTCTGGAAATGATTTGCACGACATGGTCTACTCTAATTTTACGAATTTGTCATATCTTCAGATATTGTAAGTAGTCTTTTACTCTAATCATAGTGCGTATTAGTTAAGCAAAATGCTTCAAAATTATAAATGATTTTACTATACTTATTTGATATCTGGTTCACTTGCCTTGCACATTCAATTTAGTTAGTTTACGACTGCCGTTTTTTTTTCAACCTCAGATGGACCATAAAAAAAGAGAAGAGTAGAGAATAAAATGATTTTATTACCAAACGTTTTGTTCAAACATGATTACTTTTCGACAGAATCGCCGTCAAGAATCAGGCATTTGCCATATCGGTGGACCAGGTTTCCGATCTCCTTTCCAAAGAACGTTGCCGCCAGTGATGTGCGATGGGCCTTAACGTTGCTTTGAATCTCCTCGTTTTTCTGAAGCGTTGGTCTCCTATCCAATTAATCAATTGAGGAAAGAGATGAAAATCGCTCGTCGCTAAGTCTGGTCTATACGTCGGGTGATCAGACACGTCCCATTTAAACTGTTCCAGAAGCTGCTGGGTTACAACAGCACTGTGAGGACGAGCGTTGTCAGGAATGAGGACAACTCCGGAAGTCAGAATGGCTCTTCGCAGTCGTCGTCAAGTGTGACAAGAAACATCTGTATTTATCGTTTACCACAAACAAACTCTATCTTTGAAGAAAGCGAATAACATTACGCAAGTCGCACTTGTCGGAAGCATCAATTTATTCTACCAGCCATATTTACGTGCCGACAGCTCAGTTCAAACTGGCTAGTGTCGTCGGCAGTAGTTAAGGTTATGGTTAGAGACATGCGCAGTCGCCCATTGCGCATCTTTACCTCCTACCACTTGTCTGCCTTCTTAGCGGCGCGATCGGAGATTGAAAAGAAAACGGCCCTCGTATGTTAGATGTGAATGAGATGGAATGAATTGATTTATAACCTAAATTATCCGGTTTCATATAAGAACGATAGAAAGAAAATATATTTAAGAAGATAAGCCAACGGTATTTAATGCATACCTGCAAAAAATTATTTTTATTTTAGATTTTTAAAACCAGAGTATGAACACCTTTCAGAACCGATAAGTACTACGTCTACATACGGATTTCTTAAATATTTTTTCCTAATTATGATTTCGATTTTAAAAATATTGCGAAAGCAATTAATAGCTGGAGACAGTGAGAAACTAAAAGATTTTCTTTACTTGGTATTATAATTGCCATGACGTCACAATCACATGGTTAAAAGTTAGTGAACGTGTAATCTAATTGTGTATTGTCTTTTAATGTGCTATGATGTCATGTCCTTTATCGCTACCATAAGACGGTTAATTGATTCCAAAATACACATGGCGTGGCTCAAATAAAAAACTTAACTTATTTTACGTGCAGAATTATTGTTAGATACAAATTTCTTTGAAAAGATTTAGACTTAATTCTGAAAGAAAATGCGAATAAAATAGTTATATCACAAGATTTAATTTCAGTAATATTCATATTTCATTTTGAAGCAACACGAGGAGTATTTTGGAATGGGGGTCAAATGACAGGAATGACACCTGAGTCGGCACTCCTCTTTCCAGTCTTCTATGTCTCGGCAGCTAGTTATATCACAAGGAGAAATGAGCTGTTAAAATTTCAATAACATTTAATCTGAAAGCTCTAATAATACGGTAGAAGTAAAAAAAGTATTTTTTTACCTTTCTTGAAGCCCAGGTAGGAACTAAAATTCATTTTAGTTCTTATATGATATCGTTTTCATGCGCACATAAACACCTTTTCTAGCCAACAACTATTACGTCTATGCCAGGACATGTTAAATATTTTTTTCTAAAGCTGACCTAATTTAAAGTATAGCAAAGGAAAAATGATTATACCCTGTTTATGTCACTGCCCAAACCTGCATATTCTGGGTATCTGTTACCGCTAAAGTGCAGAAATCAGTTATTCTGCAGATTATCTAGGTAAAGTGCAGATTAACTAGGGTGATCCGTCAAAGTGCCGAAAAAAAAGTGTATGTGTGTGTGTCCAAAGTGTTCCATTTCTCAAATTGCCTAGGTAATCTGGAAATTGCCTAGATAGTCTGCACATTACCTACTAGGCACTCGTTAAAGTGAAAATAAGGTCTTTGCTTTAACAACAGCAACGTTCCTGTACGCTTAAATTAAGATAATGTTATTTACTTATTTTTCGATATCTAAAGAATCAAGTTAATACAATCAAACAATCAACAAATTAGTTAATAGAATCAATCATCGATCAATTAAAGAACTATAAATGAAAGTGGAGGGAGAGAGGGAAGCTGTAGGGAAAAGAAATGAGAGAAATAAGCTTTTGAACTTCAACGATACTGAAGCCGTTAATGTGCACATTACCTAAGTAAAATGCAAAAAAACTCTTGATTCCGCACGTTAACGGAGCAAATCAGTTAATCTGCAGATTAACTAGCTAATGTGCACATTAACGGCTTTGAAGCTTTAGCGGTAACATATGCACGAAAGTCCTGAGTACCTTGACATCACAACGATGACAGCTATAGTCAAAGAAATGGTGTGTCTAAGTATTAGAAAGTGGCTATGCGCTACTCAGTGACATCATTTGCAGCGCCACTTACAGGCAAAATTCGGAGTTAACGCTCTTATTTCGAAAAAGGTAAGAGATATGGGATGGAAGCCAATTATAAAGATGTGGAGCATGGTTGATTTAGAACGAAATTATTCCTTGTGAATATCAATGCCAATGAGATAACGCATGAAACAAACAACTGTTCGGTCGCTGTTTCCAAAAGAATGACGTCACGAAATGTGAAACAAAGTAGCACTTTCTTGTTATTAGGGTCATCCATTCTTCTTGCTGAAAGTGCGTTCCATTAGCCACAATAAAAATTCCGGTGTTAAATAAAAGGCAAGGTCTCTACAAAATCTCTTAAAAACTGGAAATGAGGACCAAATAACCCCAAGTTTCATAAGTTCAGTTCTTAGCCCTGATTTCAGCAGGATATCTTTTCGTACCAAAAAGATGATGCTCTACAACATTTCTTTCCCATATCTCGTACCGTTTTCCAGATAGACAAGCTAACTCCAAATTTTGCTGCTAGTTGATTAGTAGTCTCATCGCATAGCTACTTTACTACAAGTAGACACCTTTTTTATGACTATAACTGCCGTCGTTCTGCAGTTAATTTGGTTTCATGACTTTAGCAGGCATCCTGCATATAGATCGCATATAGATTGAAAACTTAAGTTGAGAAATGAAAGTTTTTCTAAACTTTTGACATACGAAGGTATTTACCGAATTAATTTACCAGCAACTTTTCAATTTTATTTTGGCATCATTAGATAAGTTTTGGTGCAGAATAACCCCAGTTCAGTGGGAAAAACTTTTTAATTAATTAAAATGGATTCATTAATTTAATTGATAATTTTAAAAAATTAATTCCTGCCTTCAGATGCCATCTAGTGCTTGCTGCCGAAACTATATTGTTCGAGTTCTTGTGAAAACTGTCATCAAAATCGGTCAAATAACGAAGATATAAGCGTGATTAAAAGTATTATTTTTAAGTACCGTTGGGAAATAAAGGATCAACCTCATAATTAGATTACCCATCTTATTTGAGGCATTTGTTGATATTCCAATCCATAAAAGGGCACATAAGATACTGAAGAATGTTCAAGTGAATTTTGTCCTTTTCATTAATTATTACTTTGACTTATTTGCATATTTAAATATCGCAAATTCTGCAATCCGATGCCCGATCAGACTTCCCATTGTATGAGAAGGGTTTAACCCTATGAGCCCTATCCCGCCTCAAACGGCCCTTTCGACAGTAGCCAGACTCAGGCGATCGGGCACCTGGGTGAATTTTTTAGGAAAACTGCAGTTCCTTTCTTTGTTGACAATTGATCGTTTAACCATAGGTGTCTACCTCCTGGAATTTCTGTAAAGAACGCGACGATTCCATTCTGTTTTTGTGATCAAAAATTCACTCCAGGTTTTGAGGCAATGGAATTCTCTCTTTAACCGGGTTCAGAGAGTTAACAAGAGAAGTTATTTTTGAAATAAATTTATTTAAAGTTCGGATGATTTTTTAATAATGTCTGTAGATGGTTTCCAATAATCTACCACAACCATATTCTGTTGATATTTAATCAGCCCTAAAAGTCATTAATACAATCAAATTTTAATTCAATTCAACATAGCTTAAAAGGTTTTCGCATATGTGACTATGTATGTATGTAGATAAAAAATCAGGCATTTCTCCATCAGAATTAAATAATAGCAATATCTATTTTTAAAATAAAATACAGTATTGGACTGACATGTTTGTCGTCTACTATCATTTTCAGTGTATTCCGAAACAAAAAATTTCCTCTCTACTGCGACTAAAACTGACTGAGTTATGAATCCTTGGACTTCATTACTTTTGACCAATCAGCGGCCACCTCGAGGAAGAGCTGTCCTTTGATCAGCGGATCAATCTCGACGCGACCATTTTAATGGTCTAAAATAGTGATATTCATGTTAATCATCTAATAATATTATCATCTTTTTACTTAAACAAAATGAAGCAAAAAATGGGTTTATCGATAGATTGACCAAACTAATTATGCGCGTATAATTTTATTAAGAATAAAGTTATTTAAGTATCCACTTTTAAAATCAGTGCGGATAAAAACTGAGTTGCGTTATTTTGTCGCACATAGAGATAGGCATTCTTTACTGTTATTTTCGAATAAAACTGCAAGTGAAAAGACTAGAGAATAACAAGCATAATACTGCCATTTCCTTTCGTTTATTTATCAAGAACAAAACTGAACTACCATCATTTATAGTAACTGCATATGGTATTTAAATTTACACATTAAATTCTTTTATGTTTTGTATTAAGTTTTCAATCATCTTGACTGAATTTTTATAATCAATCCTCAAATGGATGGATAATGGATTAAGAATAAAGTTATTTAAATATCCACATTTAAAATCAATGCGGATAAAAGCTGAATTGCGTTATTCTGTCGCACACAGAGATAGGCATTCTTTATTGTTATTTTCGAATAAAACTGCAAGTAAAAAGATTAGAGAATAACAACCACAATACTGCCATTTCCTTTCGTTCATTTATCAATAATAAAACTGTGTGAACTATCATCATTTATAGTAACTACACATGGTATTTGAACTTTACCCATTAACTTTTTTTATATTTTGTATTAAGTTTTCAATCACCTTGACTAAATTTTTATTATCAATCCTCAAATTATTAGCTTACATTTATCTTGATGTACTATCTTTTTATTTAGAATATTTAACAATGCTGGAATATCTACCCTTGGAGAAATGGTATTCCACAAGTTTGGAAATTTGCAATACCTGTGAGTATATCTTTACAATTATTTTTGTCTTAATTTTTTCAGTAGTGTATGTACAAAAATCCCTTTACTAAGAGAGCGACAATTGAAAAAAAGAACATTTGCAATATTTTTGTGAGAAAATATTTATAACCCTAAATTTCAAATAGATTTCATTGTATTGACAATTCTATCCTAAGGAGCAAAATATCCGTAATGAATTAAAATATATTTGAATTTATAACAATGCATAACTAAAGATACTATTTAAATAAAGAATTCTGAAAACATTTCTTGTCATTACTCAAAATTTAAAATTAATGTAATATTTTAACGATATTTCTACGAATCAGAACGTAAGGTTCATTTCAATGAATAGATTTCTAATAAATCTTACACGTACGCTTCATTCAGATTAAGCAAAACATAAACATAAAATAATGACCAATATAAAGAAAATCATGAATGGATGAAATTCACCAAATTTTAAAAGTAGAAATTTTTCGATAATTACTAACCTTTCTGTACATGTGCGAGAAATTGGAACCCCTTATTTGCTCTCTTTGTAAACAAATAATGCCCTTTAAGCTACCTTGAATCCTTTCATCTTCGAAATTTTATGGAATCTGTCAATACCATGAAGAAGTAAATATCATGTTTCTATTTAAAACTAATTCTTTTTGCTATTTCTATGGCAAAATTTGGAGAAAAGTCATTTTGTGTTTTAATGTCTGTAAACAAAATGAAAAGTGAGGGTGTTAAATAGACAACATAATGAAATAAAACAATCGTCAATCAAAGTGCAAAAAGTTGTATGGCAAAAATTCTATTTAGTTCAAATGGTATCCTTTCACATCGCCAAGAGATGCTAAATCGCCAATTCTGGAAAACAAGATGGCTGCTAAGGTATAATGCAATGAAGAGGCATTTAATTGCAGTGACGAATACAGGAAAGTGGTGTAAAACAGGGTAGCTAAGATTCGAAGGCCTCTTGGAACTAAATTATTCGACATAAAGCTCTCAAATTTTATTAAAATATTCACTGTTTATCAGAGGACAATATTTTTTTCAGAAAAGTTACAGTTTCATTACTTTTTTGCCAATGATTTTTTTTATTAAAAAAAGTCAAAAAGTAAAACTACCCGGTTTTACCCCACTAGTTGGGTAAAACAGGGTATACATGTTAACATTACGGGAAATTAGGAAATCTCGATTTTCAGTGGAAAAGTTGCAATTATTTTTATTATATATGACAATTTAAGAATATTAATTACAAAATTCACATGTAAAGCAGTTGTCTTCTTCCTCTCCGCTATTGCAGTTTTCGTGTGCACATCTTAGACAGTTTTTACATTGAATTAACTCTTATTCTTTATTTAAATTAGAAAACGCACCATTAAAATATAAACAATCAACGCCTGATGTGTTTTTATTGTCTTCAGCTGAACAATCATGAATACTGACTCTCCCGGTCTTACGCCACTTGGAGTACCCGGTTTTACCCCGAGTGCAGAGGTTATAAAAAACGAAATAGAACCGCGCAATTATTGGAGTAAATCCTTATTGTCTTATAGGGTATGAATCCTTAGTAAACGTATAATAAACTTGACTAAATATAGGTTTTATAACTGTAAATATTTTTAAGTAAAGTAGTTTAAAATCAAACAAACATTAGAGAGTTCACGTCTTAAAACAAATAAACCGTCGCAGATTCAGTGAGTTCAACAACTACAACACGCCACTATGACGGTTCCATTTTTTTACAAGTATAGCGTACATAATTCAGTATCTGTCCGCTTGATAAGAAAAATAATAGCCCCAGAATCAAGAATACCCGGTTTTACCCCACTCTTCCCTATAAAATATAATTTGGCGACTTGGCATCCGTTGGCGATTTGAAGGGGTACCAAGTAATGGATTTCAACCAACTGGAATTTTTGACCTACAACCTTTTGCACTTTGAGCGACGATATTTCAAACACGATATAACAGATAAAATAAAATTAGACAATCAAATAAACTAAGATAAATTGAAAAACGAAACAAAATATCTTTCAATATTTAACATATTTAATTTTAAATGATCATATAAAATAAAAACATATTTCATTTCAGATACATGCTTTCATAAAAATTAATGAAATGATTTGTATTGCAATTCTTAGTAATGATTTATTTAAAAGCTTTCACGCTTGTAAATCAATAAAAAGATGGAAGCTAATAATTTCTTTCATTAAAGTTTCTTTTTCAATATCAAAGAAAACAAAATTATGCTTCTCGCTATATTTTTATTTATACCTCGTTTCCTCAATTCTCATAATCATATTTTGCGCAAGTTTAACGAAATTAAAAACATAAAACCTTTGTAATTGTTTAAAACACTGATAAATATTTCATTACAGGAAATCTGATATTTTCCCCACTATTAGGGACTTCAAATTAAAAATTTTAAGAAATAATCTTGTTTTATTTAATTGAGTCTTTCATCTCCTAGTAAGGCATTTCTGGTCTAATATTGCATATATGAATAAAAAAATCTCAACAACTAGCAAAGAAATAATTTGTAAGTAATCATGCAACCATGTTCTATGGAGCATGATCTAATTAAATAGAAATCCAATACTGTTTTTACTAAACGCATAATTTTTTTAAAGTAGTTCTTAGAAGTATTTCTTTTTCCAGGTATCTGAACGGAAATAGACTCCGAATAATAAAAAACGGGACTTTTCTGGGAAATTCAGCTCTTCGATTTCTGTATGTATTTTTTTAAACTTCTTTATCAGAAAGAAAGTTCTTTTGAATAAAGAAATAAGATTAATATAATGAACTTAATTACTCTTTTCTAAAAATCATCTCTTATATGTAAAAACGTCAACCAAAATCTGTTGTGTTGTTATGAAATGCTTTATTCTGGCCTTATTTTAAATCCCACACATATAAGTTTCACATAATTATATTCCGAATGTATGCTTCTTTAATATGATGTTGTTTAAATTTCAAAATTTTATTGCATTCAAGAATAATAAATTAAAATTTGTAAATTATAAAAATTTGCAATTCTGCCTCATAGATGGCAGCACGATAAATCTATAAACGACACCAAGAATGTAGTTTTTAACTCTATGTCTTTTTTTTTATTCTGTAGCTTTATTAGTTAATGAAACTTACAAAGTAGCGGAATCATCCAGTCAGTTGCCTAGAAGCAACATCTGCCTGAGAGAATAGGCCGATAGGAGGTTAATACTCTTAAGATAAGATATTCGAAAAGAAGTTTAATTACATTAATCCGCATCGACGCAACAATTGCTGATTATATGCCAAATCGTTAACTACGATAATTAGGTTTAGAAATATTCTCACAATTCAGGCCCTTTTCATCATTCCCATTCATTTAATATAGATCGTTAGTTAGTTAAATCATGTAATAAAATTTCTGACA
Source organism: Araneus ventricosus (assembly GCA_013235015.1). NCBI lineage: Eukaryota > Metazoa > Arthropoda > Arachnida > Araneae > Araneidae > Araneus > Araneus ventricosus. The sequence goes on along the minus strand of BGPR01042105.1, from coordinate 3,461 downwards.
AAGTTAATTTCTTAAATAAGAAAAAAAATTAAGGGGGCTCTTCTCAATAAGTCTTTTAATTTTCTGAAAAGAACATAAATTAGCATTTTCTTTTCTATAAAACGAAACATACTTGTGCTTGCGAGTAATAATGCAGAGGAATTTTTTGAAAATATGTTTAATTATATTTTTAAATCCAATAGAAAGAAGTCTAAATGGTAAGATTTATTTCAAATTAAATGGCGTTAATCTTCATCCGTTAGATTCACTTCACTTCTTTTGAAACTGGAAAACAGCTGTTTGATGTATTGTTGGGAAAATAACAGTTTTGAACTGAAAAATCGTTATTTTTCGAAGTTGGGGATCTTTTTCTCAACCACTGCAATAAAAGACGAAATTCTTACCGTATGCCACAAATTCTAAAGAAAAACCCTGATAACAAGTGTTCTCTTAACTACAGATAATTCTCCGATTTCAGGGCAAAAATATAGCGTAATATACAGGGTGGCCATATAATAACGTGAGGTGTTTCAATCTCGATTGTAAACAATCTGAACATCAAAATGTAACCATACTTGGTCTGCATACCATTCCGAGCATGGAATTTTGATTTATTTTTTTTTAAACAAAAAAATTAATTCTTATTTTCTATACCAACTGCAATATGACACTGTACACGTGGTTGACCTAGTCAGTTAGTTTGGAAGAATTACAGAAATTATTATTATCGCTACAAGTTTTTTTCTTGGCATCGTTGATATAAGTATTTCTAAGAGTTAGTTGAACTTTTAAGTGTTCCAAAAAATGCCCTCTTCGCAGTGCATGCTCTAATGCAGAACGCAGGACTTCAATGTTCATTTCTACGATATGCAACTTAATGCGATCCTTCAAAATGGATGGATTATCAAAATTCTTTTGGTAAACCACACTCTTCAGATGACCCACAGTCAAATATCATAAGAAGAAGTGAGATCTGGGGAACGCGGTGTCCAACAGCAAATTCTTTAGGTAAACCACACTCTTCAGTTGTCCCACAATCAAATATCATAAGAAGTGAGATCTGGGAACGCGGTGTCCAAGTGCAAGGAAATACATGGCTGATTATCCGATAGTGCAAGATGTTGCGTTAGAATTTGCTGAACACACAATCCAATGTGAAAAGGTGCTCCATCTTGCATGAATATGCTATATTGCAGCCAACTGCGCTAATGCAGTTGAGGAATAACAAAATTTGGAAGAAATGTTCTACATATCTGCGCAGTAACAGACAATGCTTCTAAATTTTATAATGGAAGTTGTGATATTTGTATCAAGACAAACCACTTCAGTCTCAATACAAGCATTACTGCTTATGTTCTTATCATCTAATTAACTTTTACTTAACGTTGTCTTGTGACGTCACCCTCCAGCAAGATACATGGTAGATTCCAAAATGAAATTGTACGTGTGTCATGGGAACGTGAGTTAACATCACTCACACTACCCATATCATGCCCCAGTCAATTTTGTAGATAAAATTTCTTCTAAAATTATAACAGAAAAAAATTACTGCAATGGCACGTCAGATGGCAATTTCTCAAACCAGTATAGGAAATATATATTCCAAAATGTTTCTGTTTCATTAGTTTTATACCAAGACAGATTTCATTTCGTTATTCGTCCTGTCATGTCGATAATTGAGCTATGTAAGTGAAGCTGCGAATAATAAATCGATTTTTAAAATGGCTTGCACTAATTTTCATGATAAACAGATAAACGAGTTAACAGTTTGAATTCCTCCCAGGAAAGCATATCTAGGTTTTCGTAACTGCATTAGATAATTTGTGAGCTTTATAGAAATAAAAATACAATACACTCTCGACTATTCAGCCTAATGTGGTGGTTTAATTTAATTTAGTTGAATTAACGTCCCCTTTTCAAGCAACACGGAGGTTAGTTTGGAACGGACCTCGCAATTTTGAACCACGGCCAGATGACGAGGACGACACCTGAACTAGCACACACTCTCCAAGCTTCCGAGGGCCGCGGTGGCCTAGTGGTAAGGTCTCGGCTTTGGGGCCGGAGGGTTCCAGGTTCGAGACCCGATTCCACTGAAGATCCGCCGTGTATGGGGCCTGTTGCACGTTAAATCAAACGTAGTGGTCAAACGTCCTCCCGTTGGTGTGGCGTAAAAATACCCACACTGGCCCGGCCTACCCAAAAAGGGTGTAAGGCCGGTAGAGGACCAGTGGGGAGACCTCCACCAGCATGTGGAGGACGGGATTTATTGGGCACAATAAAAAAAAATGATACATTCATTGCCCGAACAGGGGCAGTAATTTTAAATACAAGAGAGCTGGGAGTGTAAACATGGCTCGACCCACCTCGGTGGGGAGAATATAGCTTGAATTACTGCTCGGGCAAACAAGGAACAGTAAAAATATATAAAAATAGATAAGTATTGAAAAAGAAACAAACAAATAAACACAGAAAAAGCAGTAACAATCAGATATATAAAAAGGTCAAATATTTTGAAACCCCATAATATAAAAACAAAACATACACAAACAATATTACACATCAAACGACACACAAAACACAGATAGAAACTGTACCAAACATAGAATTAAAAATACATAAATTAATAATAATAATAATAATTACTTCTGAGATAGAGAGGAATAAATTCCGTTAGTCAACGGTAATGTACGTCCCGCGTATAAGGGAATATCAAATTATCAGTTACAGAATGTTTTTTTGAGTAAAACTGCGCAAGTTAAAAATTACTTTATGTCCTATACAGGATATAAACGGCCAATGGGAGAGGAAAAGGAATGAAATTTTGTAGTCTAAAAATAAAAACAAGGTCAAAAAGTAGAGTGCATAGCCCCATCCCCCCAAAAAAAATCTAAACAACGTTAGGGCATTGACAACGTGGCAACGGGTTTCCAGAACTGCGGAGAGACTCGGGAATTGGAACAGTCATCTATTGTCGGGGCCAATGGACCAATAGCTGCCATAGGGCGCCGAGAGAATCCCACACCAAGGAACCGACAGGGTACAATAAGTTAAAAAAAAAACACGCAAAAACAAGTGGAGAGCGCTATAAACCTATAGAACTGTCAATCAGTGAAAAATTAAATAAAAAATAAAAAGTATTTCTTAAAAAGCTCAACTCATGTAAATAATAAAAAAAAGAAAGACTCATCAGGCGGGAAGTCAGGAGCACAGAATGCTGAACTGTAGAAAGTGTGAAATAAAAGCCAATCCTGAGAGGAGATGTCAAGTGAAAAGTCCTTGGCAAAATGGTACTAATAGTTTGGATTCCAAAAAGTATTCTATAGTTTGGATTCCAAGAAGTATTCCAATAGTTTGATTACAAAAAGTATTCTAATAGTTTGGATTCCAAAAAGTATTCTATAGTTTGGATTCCAAAAAGTATTCTAATAGTTTGGATTCCAAAAAGTGCTCTAATAGTTTGGTTTCCAAAAAGTGCTCTAATA
>BGPR01042103.1:0-13394 GCA_013235015.1 Araneus ventricosus | reverse complement strand
AATATTAATTCAATAAATCAATGATGGTTTATGAAAAAATAACTTTTTTTTATAAAAAATTTGAACATTTAGATCATTTACTGAATATAGAACTCGCACATTAAAGAAAACTATATCGCCTTTTTCTTAATGTTGAAATTTTAACGTTCATAAACAAAATTAAACCTTAAAAAATGTCAATGTTTGTTGAAAAATAATAACTTACATTTTGTCCCATTTTAAATGTAATTACTTTTGAACTCTTATTTCATAATTTATTCTACTCATTTCGTACTCATTCATTTTCTATTCATTTCGAGTACGGAAAGAAAGAATTAAAACTTTCGCTCCCATAACAAATTCGTTGTTTATTCTTTAATCAATGTTTGTCACTCTTCCGGCCTTTAGATGCGGACCGTGTACATTTTGGTTCCTTACTGTTCGTCTTATCCATTCGGCTATCGAGACCTCAAATAGCGAGAATCGAATTTGATAACGGAGCGTTTCTTGAGGAGCTCTGCTCGATATAAAGTATCATACATCAAAAAATATTATTTTGAATAGTTTTTTAATTAAATTAATTTTTTTTACAATTTTGAGTTCAGAATGTAATGTGAAATCAAAGAGGGAGTAACTTTCGCTTGTAACTAAGATATGCTATTGGAATAAATTATGGAAGTAAGTTAAAAAATTGTTAATTTTTTAAAAATGGGGCATTTAGAAAATTATTATTTTCGCGAAAATATTGGTCATTTTTTGGCTTTAATTTTGTTTAAGAATATTAAGATTTTCACATTATTAAATATGTGACATTTTTCAAAAGAAAAAATATATAAATATGCATAGTTAGTTTTTTTTTTCAAAAAATAAATTAATTTGTCGAAGTTTAAATAAATGAATAAAGACGATGCAGGATATCTTATTAGAAACTGGATGTTTCTGAAAACAGTGACAAGGAATTAAACAAGGATACGTACAAACGAATTCAAGTGGTCAGGTCAATTCAGAAAAAAATAATATTAAATTGTAATTGTATCATGTTGTGAAATGCACAATTTGCAATATTGTCATCATTACATTGATGACAGTTGCGGAACGTAGAATTTACAATGTAGTGTTCTCAATATTTAACGATGTTGTTTAGTTGTTTACTGTAGAATTTGAAATATTGTTTACACAGTGTTCTACAGTGTTTGGGCTAGTTGCGTCGCGACGTGAAGAGGGGGGGGGGCTTAGATGTCCGAGACGCAATTTTAGTATACTATCAGGAGCTTTTCCACGATGTTGCTACTCCTATTAGCCCAAGATATCTAACGATATCTCCACGCTGTTAATAAAAAAATGTTTTTCTTACTTTCATCGATGTACACACAAAGATTAACGTTTCTATTTGCAAAATTTCTGAAGGTATTTAAAGGTAAATTTATTGACTTAAGCCCTTTGTTCATACCTATTTGATCACGACATTCAATTTATAATACATATATATCGATCGGAAAATAATATTTTTTAAACTCTTATTAAATTAAATATTGGTTAAATAAGACATTTACTGAATTATTTACAAAAAAATGCTCAAATTTGTTCAAAGCAAGAGAGTAAAGGCGAACCTTGGATAGGAACAAAACAGTATCAGTTAACTGAGCGTGTAACTGCAGCTGCCGGAAATACAGCTCAGTCTAAACAAAGAGTTCACATTAACTCTCCGATGTACTTATCTCTCAGCAATGCGCAGTTAAATACTTTAATGCTTTCCAGAGCTATTCGGTGGGCATCCCCATCCTATGTATCTCTTACTAAACTTATCGACTCATTTTTTGTCTTCTTTTTTCGTTTGTATTACTTTTTTGCATTTTCATTGAGCATCGAACTCTGAGAGTGGGAAAGTATGCAAATAAGAATAAAAACGAAAATAAGAGTATTAAAAATAATTTCAGGCGATGCTGCTGGTCTGCAATCCTAATGAACGGGATTTCACTTATTTTCGACTTTGCTGCTTTAATATCATGCATGCACATTTAGACTCCAATGCTTTAATATCATGCACACTACTGTTAGGAAAGAAAGTTATGTTCTTGTTCGATACTGCACTACTTCAATGAAATGCATTGATTTTTCCTTCCTCGAGCATCCCTTTTCTTCTTTATAAAGACGATAGGTGAAAATATCGGTTAAGAAAACGGAACACAAAATATGCGTGATCTGCAAATTTCCTTAAGTCGTGACAATTGAATGATGTACCTCAAAACTAATATTTGAATACTAGGTTTCCTTGTGTTGAATGAACTTGCACTTCTAGAACAAATGTCTTCATTAAATCTCTGATATCCCATTTAAATTCAGAAATAAACATATATTTGTTAATTATGCAGATAGGAGTCTAAAACATTGTGTACAGTAGATTGGAAAAAAGGAATCACACAGCATTATGCTGTGTTCGTTGATTGTGCGTTGAAAACAAAGGGGCCGTTCTTCAAGAAATAACGTATACTAAAAGATTCTATGGTTGAAAACTTCAAGGGGTCATCTAAATATTTAAAATTGCACTAACTACAAAATTTTCAAAAGCAACACCCATTTTTGATATCATAAATAAATTTCTTATGAAAAAATACCCCATGCAAAAAAAATTTGGTTAATATCCCAAGAGTAGACCTGATTTTTTTAAACCCTTCATAATAGGACAAAAACCTTTAGAAAGGATATGAAGTTTTATTACAATATGAATCAAATCGTTGATTTTTTTATAGTGTATATAATATATATTTTAACTACAAGTGTCATTTTTACAACGAATTTCTCATCTAACAATATTCTTTACTTGATTAAATGTCTTTATTATAATACTATAAATTCGGAATGTATAAGTACTTTTGTGTTATATTTTCTGATGCCCCTGAAAAATTCTTGAAAGGGGCCCACAACAAGCTTATCCCGCGACTGCTTGTATCGTAAAGAAATGGATATTTTTCATCTCCAAGAATAATAAACTGACTATTCAAGTAGTATTCTTTAGTATAATTATTTTAAGTAAACGTAGTTAATACCCTTCGCAAAGCTGTCTAAGATACAATTGGCCTGTTGTGAAAGGGAATAAAATGAACTAACTGATTAAGGATCTCTCTTGTCTGGTTAACATTATGTTTATTTATTAAAAAATTTAGTATATATCGGATCTACTTCAAGGAAATTTCAATTCCATCTTAAAAAGATTGTTTATATTTTTATTAGTATTTATTTTTAAGGTAGATATTTTATAGAAACATATTTTATTCACGCTCAATTTTAGAAACAATATAAAGGAAGTTCATCTAATAAGCACATCGGTTAATATTTTATTAAGGATAGTAAAATATTTTGATCTGTTAAAAAACACAACTTGACACAAGGAACTCAATTGTTAATGACAATCTGTGAATTCTAATAATTACGCCTTGATTAGCAACCCTCTTAAGTGAATATTTCAATTAATTACGCCTAACAATGGAGTCGTGTTTATAACAAAAAGAAACTGGTCTTATACAAAATGAATTCTACTTAAAATTGGTTTCTTCTTTCACGTACTGTGTTGTTGTTGCAGTTGCTCTGTCTACAAGACGGCTGGAAATTATCAAGAATGACGATTTAAAGCTTAGATTTTATCTGTAAAGAATCTTTTTCAATAGAACTTTGTGTTTTGCCTTGAATGTAAAAGAGTGTTTTGGGAAGAAAAAGATATAGTTTGCCACTTTTATATTACAGTGATATAAGATTTAAGTTTAAAACTGAATTAAGATGTTTTATAATTATCAAGAACAAGCACAAAGTTTTTTGTTCCTTCCCTTGTTCTAAAGTTGATGCAAAATCTAACTCGAGTAATAAAAATTTAAATGCCTTCCGATATTAAATGTTACATTAACTACATTTCTGTTCGCCGAAATATCTTATATTCAGTTAAAAGGTATCTTAAATAAATAACCAACAGATTATTCAGGGTCCTAGACATTAGAACTACCAACTTTAATGCATGCTATTAAAACTTTTTTGAACTATACGGCAGTCGACCAAATTGTAGAATTGAACTAAATAATATCTGTAGCCCAATAACGCTTTATTGATTTCTAAAATTTTGTAATAGCATCCGATAGCTTACTGCAATTTATATGTAATCTTCAAAATGCGGTAAATACTTCCTTAAAATGGGTACGGTAGACTCATGAGATATGTGTCAGACAAGTCAGTAGCGATACAAACTGTCGGGGAGATCATCAGTGGCTTCAAGCGCATTGGCTAATTCCCATTTCTCTCTGGTCTCAGGAGGAAATGAGGAGCGAAAGTAGCGCTAATTGGTTGTCTGGCATCCCGTGTGAAGTGACCAATAGCTATGAATGCACTTCAAGCATCTTATCGCTGTTCTGAGAGTTTGCCGCTATGGGTTGTCCGATTCAAATTGAACGTGTGTGCAGGGCCTCAGGTTTCTCATTGACGAACCATCCACTACTAGAAAATTCCCCTATTCCTCCGCCACGCCTCCGAATCCCAAACCTCGAACTTCTCCGAATTCCTTGAAGAATGCCTCGCTCAAGTGCAGCTTCTTCCTCTACGACTTCACGAGAGAGCCATAGACACCAAACCTCTTCCCCACCACATAGACATACGCTGTAACTACTCAACCTGAGACCATATGTAGTAAGTCAATGGAATTTGGGACGGGAGTGATATCACAATTTCCTCTCTATCCCAAATTCTGATTGGTTTCCATATTGGCAATCAGTTTCGACCTGGAGCGATCGTAATTGCGCGAAGTAGAGTGATCGCGAATGACCTGTTTTAAATATGTCCTGTATCGAACAAAAGAACAAAACATTAATTTCTAATACCAAAACATCTTTCAAGAATTTATTGTAAATGGTCTCTTAAAGATTTAACTTCATTTGTCGCTCATGACGTTATGCTACTCAGAATATGGCAAGAATGCGAGCACCGTATTTATCGTTATCACCCAGACCCATATGAAGGTGTGTTAAATGAATCAAAATCTTCCGTGTCTACGCCACATATTTTACTAATTTTCACATATTTCTCTAATGATTTATTTTCTTAATAAAATATTGAACTCTAAATTTACTTTGCGAACACACCGTATATTTCTGTAAGTTTCGTAGTTTCTATAACTGAATAGATATTAAATATTCCAACAGTTTTTATTATTATAATTATTTCGATAATAATTTGAATTTGAATTTATGATTTTAGCCTAAAAGTAATATATATTGTTACAACAGTGTCCAAATTTGTAAAAATTGACACATTAAAAATTTCGAGGTAACTAAAACAACAAAGTTTATTGAGGACATTAAACACATAGGGACGACACAAGTAAGAACTTATTACTTTTCGGAAACCACACTCAAGAAGATATTGCTATCTTCATCAGCCAAACACAAGAGATAACCCTTTTTATATATCTTTCTGATAGTTTCTCGACCTCACTCTCCGACGTACACCAAACAAAAATATATCCCCAGATAGTCTTCGAGAGTGGGAATTCAAGAATGTCTTCGCTAAATATATTGAAAAAGCAATAATCAGATTAGTTCAGATTGTTTATATTAACGTTTCGTTTTGAAGCAAGCGTAATTTTGAACCTCGGTCAGATGACGAGGACGACACCTGAGTAGGCATTCCCCTCTCGAAACTTCCGCAACACAACAACGGGAATACGTTTGGCCCCCTAAGTATGATTTAATGTGCAACAGGCTCAACACACGTCGGATCTTCCGTGGAATCGAGCCTGGAGCCATAATACCCCAAAGTCGAAACTTTACCACTAGGCTTCCTTGGCCTTAAGTAACAATCAGCATTATCGGGTAGCTAAGCATACGAAGAAGTAAACGAATTCGATTACGATTTGAAAAACGAAAGGATCTGTAAATTTTGCAAATATTTGATTAAATTTTTAAATATGTAAGCAAATATTGGTTTGAGTTTTTAAACATGTAGGCAAATATTTGAACTCAAAAAATTGAAATTTTAGCAGCAATTAAATAATTATACTTCAAATTATAATTAATGAATTGCACTAATAAATATACTGAAATAATTAATGATTTCAATGTAAGAAAAATTCAAATAATTTATCGGTTCATTTATACAGGGGTGCCCAAAAAGTTGTTTACAAACTTTAAGGGTAAGTAAGTCATATGTAACCATGTAATTAAATATATTAAATATACTAAGGTTAGATTTACGTGCTTTCATGATAGGTGTTTTGTCGTTTTGCTTGGCTACTTTTAAGTAAGCAGTTAGCACGTCTTGCGATTCAGCTGCATCTGGCACGAAACGTCTGTAAATTGATAAGATTCATAGCTCTTTCAGATTATTTGGTTTAGGGAAATTCGCGATAGATGATATTTTTTCTGAAAGTTGAAAAATACCATAAGTAGTTACTATGCGGTCAAGAAATTGCACAGATGATTTTCCCAGAACATATTTAGAAGCATTCAGCCGAAAACTGTACTCGTGAAAGCGCTGAAATACTTGCTTCAGATCTCGAAATTATGCCTCTCATTCTCTGATGCAATCAGGACATCATCAAAATATGGCACACAGAAATCCATTCTTCTCAAGACATGATGAATAAACTTTTATAATGTGGCAGCAGCGTTTTAAAGTCCAAATGGCTTAGAGAGGAATTCGAAAAGTCCAAATGGTGCTGAAACGGCTGTCTTGGGCACATCTTCTTGCACTGATATTTAATGACAGACTTTTGCTAATTCCAGATAGGAGAAAATCTTTTTCTTCTACAGAACATGCAGACAGTCTTGAATGAGAGGGACTGGATAACGATATGTTACGGTCACATATCAATTCCTGTAATCTCCACATGTGTGCCAATATCTATTGAATTTTCGTAACCATGTGCAGAGGTGAAGCCCAGCAGATTTTTGGTGGCCTACAAATTCCCGTCACAACAAGAGGTTCAAATTCTTGTTAAGCTCCCTTTGTTCGTATGGGTGGTAATCTTCGTGGTCTGGAGAAAACCGGTGTTCCCGTTGTCTGTAAGCAATGCTTAATATCAATCCTGACTGGCCGCTGATGAAATAGCTTTTCAATGAAGTAGGAAATTTCAGATAGCAGTGCATGAAACTGTGTGTCTCCACTGATTGTTTTGATGTCAGCTCCTTTCTTACTCTATAGAGTTTCTTGCGATTGATGTTGTTTCAGTGCATCAATCAACCACCCTTGATGAATGTCAACTAAATTTTAGCAGTGGAGTAAAATATCTACACCAAAAATTGGCTGTAATACCGATGCGATGACGAAGGACCAATGAAAATCTCTACGTAGGCCTAGCTCTAGCTAGAGTAGACGCTGGTGAAACGTAGGAATTACAGTACCATTTGCAGTAAAAAGTTGAATTTTGGTTTGTTGAAAGTTCTTTTTGGACGTTGAGTGTTGATTTACTGAAATATCTGCATCTGTATTAATCAAAAATTTCAAAGCTTTCGATTTATCCCAAAGATATAAACTGTGTATTTCATTTACGCCGTCACCCGATGGGTCAAGTGAAGGCCGTCCTGGATTTCCGATTGCATGAGCAAGGTTGCCTTCAATATTTAGCCCTCTGATTGCAAGCGTTGATGATACAAGCCGTGGGCTGGATTTCCTAGCTCTCTACTCCTGATAGAGGTCGAAATCGCCTTCCCAATTCCTGGGAAAGGGATCGAACGTGGGGCCAGACGTGAAGAGACTTCCATCAGCGTTGTTTATAAATTTTGTTCCACCGACGTTACTGCCCAGTAGCAGTAGCAGTCTCAGCTGCAATTAAGTCGCCTCCCATCTCAGCTAATCTATCGAGCTTCACGTTGGAAATAGCAAAGATTTGCTGCACATGCAATGGAAGTTCTTGCAGAAACAGAGATGTTAGCAGTTCGTCGAGGAGTTAACGGGAATGTTTTCTGTTACCAAGCTGCATACCGGAATGTTTTTCCGAGTCTGCATACTTACGGAGCACAGTCGGTTTCGAAGCACAGAGTACGTCTCGTCTGTCGGCGGATTCAACATAACGTCTCCAATGACTTCCAACCCTTCTCGTTGTAAAGTTGACACGAAGTGGAACTTTAATTTCCGATGTCACATCGACTAGGCGTAAATTGGCTTTCCATCTGCCGGAACTATACTGCAGGGTTAGCAAGCCATAACAGCTGGGCTTTCACAGCGACACGTGTATGTTTCCAGTTCCACTGTTAGGAATAATTAATAAAAAATCAAAAGAACGATGAATTTCACAAAAGTAGCTCACGAGAAATGTCCTAAGGCAGGTTCGTGACTTTTTCACTTCAGAATTACGTCTTCTTTCTGTATTCACTCATTGCCAAGAGGTAGTTTAATTTAAATATTTTTCTGAAATTTTCTTTCACATCTGATATGAGCATGAGACCGCATGTTCCTACCAAAGGTAAAAATAAATCAAAAATATTCGATCTTGTCTGGGGAAAATTTAGAATTCTCTTCCTCTTTGAAATTTCAAAAAAACTAGATAGGTGATGTTGTTTGGTAAGCGATAATGCACAGGTTTCACTGTATATAACTTGAGTAGTTGTCAGAGGTAATCCCCCGATAGTACGGCGCTTGTAAATAAGCACCTGATAAAATTTGAAAAATAATGATAACAATAATATTAAAATTATCAACTACAATTTTTACTTTCTCGTGTACGAAATATACAAGGACAGAGTATTGTAATAGTACAAATTAACCATTCTTTTACCAATGTGAAGAGAAAATTAAGCTTCCGAGTCTGCCGATCAAGAGTTCGATTGTGCCTTTCAAGCGCTTACTCGGACTCTCACAAGGAAAGTGCTAAAATGAGTTTGACCTTCAACAAATGAAACTTTTAACTCAAAAGCCTTTAGGAAAATTTATGATTTTATTGCCCATTCCTCAAGAAATACAGATTTAACGATTAGGGATTTATTTTTCCCCTCCCCGAAAAAATTCAAAAAATTACTTCGGAAAAAGATAAAAGATACAAGAAAACACTGGACAGATATTTGTCACTTTGAAAAATGTTTTAAACGCAAAGAGTTATTCTTTTCTTCAGTATCTATTAATTTTATTTTGACCTACGCCTTTTTTTTAAATTCTTGATTAAAGAATTCGCAATTTTAAAAATAAAGCTGAAATTATGTTAATTAACATATTAGTCAGTATCTCATCGTATCAGAATTGAGCTCTTATTAAAAACGATAAATATATTACTTGTTGTTAATTAGCATCCCTTGCAGATGAATTGTTTTACAACGACGAAACGTAATGAGAACATTTAAAGAATGAGAATGTCATTACAATGATTCATTCAATTCAAAGTTTCATTACATTGATTACCACTATTTAAGTAAACAATGATGATATAAAATTATGAATACCTCAATCTTCTGTTATATAATATTCCGGTTCCATTTATGTTTTAAGCAACGCCGCACTTAAGTTCAAGGGCGGCATGGTTATAAATGTTATATTAGCACCACTTCAGAATCAGGGAGATGAAATTGATTTGGGTCCGCAATTTTCATCCACGTAAGGGCACTTATTTGAGAGACGTATTCTTGAAGCTACTTACATTAGTTTTTTAAATTGAATATTTCCTTCTAAAAATAGTGGCAATGATTATTGTAATAAGAAAAGAAATAACTTGTTTCCATTCAGACCCTATCATTTGGTGTTTTATTCTTCGTCGATTGATCCTCTTATATCTAAAATTTTAAAAGCGGAATTTCTGAAAAAAAAACGATAGTAGGTGTAATCCATGGCTCATATCTGGAAACTGGAGGTTACAGTCCAAAGTTTTATAAACGATCGCAGCGCCAATCAATGGGAAAGATGGCTGAGGATTTGTATCGAATTACAGACAAATCCGTCTCAAGGAAGATTGCATGTTGTCTATTTATGAACACCATAACAATAAAATAGCTAGATTAATGAAATTTGATATTTTTTGGGGTTTGCATCACAACTGAAGATCAATAGCAAATTTTTGACAGAACCCAACAAAAATAAGCTGTTTGTCTATCTCCGTATCCGTAGTATTTGAATACAGTAAGTCAAAACGCAACAAAATATATTAATGTAATTTCGAGCATAATTTTTATATCAACCCTGTGTATCTGTGTCTAATTTTGAACCAAATCCATCAGATATGTGCTACTGATTTTAGAAATAAATTACTTTCTTATATGGGATTTTGTTACTAGAGTATCATAGCAAACGGGAAAAACAAAGCATTTTTGGCTGTAGTTATATAGGGTGAAACACTAAATTTAGATTAAGAATTCTTTTTCATCTACAACCGGCTAAAAACGTTTTTCGTTACGCTTTTCAACTGTAAAAAAAATGTTTGATTTAAACCACTATAAAAAGAAATATGAACATGCATATTATGTGTAAATCTATGATTTCGAAACTTCCTTGATTATCTTAATTTAAAATTAGCTGATACGAAGAAGACACAGAAAAGGAAGAGAAATAAATTTTCCTCTTACAAAGAGTAGAACAAACAGTAAAGTGTCCATTTACACGAGATTTTAAAAAAACATTTTTCCGCCTTGAGAGTATCGACCTTGGGAATCCTCACTACTCTGGTTAAAATTATTCTTGTTTCGTCCAGTTTTCCCGAAGTTCCAGGATTTCCCATAAAAAGTTGAAACAACTAAATATCAAGGGTAGAGAAGGGCTGGGCAATGCAATTGTAGACGGTATTTGGCATCACAGAATACCGTATGCCGAAAATTACAATCCTCAATAACGTTTTTTGATTTAAACTTAAGAACAGGTGACAAAGTTTTAACAGGGAACTAAATCGCAACTATCTTCTCGGACTGTCCTCAATTTATATTGATATTTTTGAAAGGATGAAAAAGAAAAAAAAAGAAACTGTCTCAAATTCTGTATCATTTATGTGCATATTTTAAATAATAAGAGAAGTTACTGGTTTGGCACATAAAACTGTTTCATTAAAAAAGGAACTCGATTTCCCAATAAAACACTTTACATTTTTGACAAAAAATTTTTTCGAATTATATTTCGAAATGAAATCTGGGCAGCTGGTGACCTGAATTAGGATACTTACGACAATGAATATCATAAGTTTTAAATTTTATAGACCTTTCCCACATCTTCTTCTGACTAAAAAAAATGTTAAGAAATTCTTTTCAAGTAGGCAATTCTAATAAACACTTTACATTCTTGAAAAGAATTTTTTCGAATTGTATTTTGAAATGAAATCTGGGCAGCTTGTGACCGGAGTTAGGATGCTTACGACAATGAATATCATTAAATTCTATAGACAGATTTTCACTTTTTCTTGTGATTAAAAAAAGTAAAGAAATTCTTTTCAAGTAGCAAATTCTAATAAATCGTTTCAAGGACCACACCATTTTAAATGTCTTTTTCTGTACCAGATTATTTTTATGTTAAAATTTTAATCGTCTGTTAAATTCAGGCTCCTTCCTGAATAACGGTTTTTAATGCAGAGGAATTAAAATCAATTTCACTCTCTTTACGCTTCTAACGTATATGTATGTACCGGGAATCTTTAAACTCATAGGCCAAAGTTTAAGGGAAAGCAAAATACACATGAAAAAGTATTTTTTCTGTAGAAATGTGGTGTTGGAAATGAAAAGAGTAGGCGTACTAACAAGAAATGCTTAGGAAATGAAAAGAAGCTTTTTATTTCCATTCTCTGTGTATCCATCCTCTTAAAGATAAAATTAAAATTAAAGATGTCAGAAAAATTACAAATCAATGCCTCGCCGTTGATTGCGAAGATGATTATGATGTTCAGAAAATTCTCTGCAGCATCCAAAGTCAAGAAGAGCTGAGAAAGAACATCACGCATGTATAGCCGAAAGTAAAACTAACAAAGGTTATCTTCTATAACATTCCTAATGACATCAAAGAACCTGAAATGACAGAGGTAATTAGATTACGCTTAGTTGTAACCGATGAAACTATTAAAGTCAAGTTTAAGCTCAAGGGAAGAAGGGAAGGCTCTTCCTACTGGGTAGTTGAAACTTCCCCTTCCACACTGCATCTTCTCGCGAAGAGAAAAAAATTCCTCTGAACTGGACCGCCTATTCAGTTCGAGAATTTATAGGCATTAGGCGCTGCTTCAAGCGCAAGAACTTTCGACATACACAAAATAATTGCAACAACAACATTCATTTCTGCGCTTTTTGTTCAGGAAGACATGATTCTAGACATTGCCTTAGCGATCATATTAATTGTATCAACTGCTCTCTCTCAAACCATTACAAAAAGACCAATCATGTTCCTAGGCGCACAGTAGCAGATGGAAATTTACATGCTTCATAAAGGAAGTAGAAGCCTATAGGAGAAGTACTACTTTTTAATGAACCACATTCCTGTTGATTCTTCACTCCATTGGCCTCTCCACGAAAAAGTAAAAAAGCCCCTTCAGGTAATCAATCACCTGCAGATCGATCTTCAAAGAGCCTAAATATCTACAACAATGCTTTTATAATCAGCGCCGCGGTATCAGCCGGATTTATTCATCGTTCAAGAGCCTCATGTCAAAGATGGGAAAATAGCTGGCATTCCCTAGCGCTGGAAAAGTTGGCTTTCAAAAAGCGGGAAAGCCGGCATTATAGCTCTCTCAACATGCTCCACCCCAGTTTTTCTTGTCAGCAAAGGAAAACACTATAGCTATTAACCCTCTGATTCCTAAGACCATTGACATAAAGGGACCTCAAAATACGGGAACGTCCGTGATCCTTTATAAGGGAAATTCCCTTTCCGCCCCTGAAAAACCGCAATGAAAGCTGCCATTTTCCGAATTGTAAGAAAACTCCCCTCTTCCCCAAAGACATATGGACGAGCCACTCTAACGAAGAAAGCACACTCTGCGGGTGTGAAATCAATCAAGTTTAAAGAAAGGGGGTGGAAATTTTAGAGTGACGTTCGGACGGCTATCATCTTTTGCGTGAAATTACGTATGAGACGGTCAAGTATCGATAAAGTTAAAATAATGAAAAACTAGAAAGCTTTCAAAATCATTTAGCCGTATTCTTATCCATATTCTAACTACAGAGAAATCTTGGAAGAACTGACCGATCTAACAACAAATATCAGTGGTGAAGAGTACTTGACTGGTGGAGTTTTCAATTCGTACAGTCAAAGATGGGGTTATAGAGACGAAGACTCAAGAGGAAAGCAACTTCAGGAGTTTATTGCAGAAAAACACATCTTCCTTATCAACAGCAGTGATTACCCTCCCACTTTTGAATACAACAATAGACAAGGCTGGCCCGACTTAACGATGGTCTCCAGCCACTTCTTAGCAGCAATCTGCGAATGGAATGTTCTTGAGGAAGAAACTTATAGTGATCACATATTTGTAAAAATATGCATCAACT
>BGPR01042102.1:0-13394 GCA_013235015.1 Araneus ventricosus | reverse complement strand
TGCCAATAAATATTTGGATAAAATGGTTTACAGTTGCTTTCGTCCTCTTCTGACAGGTAAAAGCGAATTTTCGATTTCGGATGTGATTTGATAGAAGTTTTATCATCTGGAAGTCGACAGTTGCTTTGAGATCGAAGGATCAAGAGTTCAAAGATCCACTGTATATGAGGTTTTTTGTCCGTTAAATTTGCTTTTGTGCCTCTAATATATTCAGATTGTTTCGAAGTCAAATTTTGGATACCGAGGTGCCAACTCACAAATCGTCCTCCTTACCCAGTTAATAGCTACAAGGCAGGTTTCAAACTATACATTGTGTAAAAATTGCGATTCAAACTTTATTGTAGTTTCTTTTTTAGAAAATAAATAAACGAACTGTATGTGCTATTATTTCTTTTCATTATAACTTTTTTCTGTTCTAAAGTTTGAAATAAATTGGATCACAACTTCTTTGAAACATTTATTTCTTTGATTTTGCGTGTTTTGTATTGGGACTTTAGAAGATAAATTCAATTTAAATATTATCACTTACCTTTGTTGTTATGTAATATTCACTATTATATTCAGCTTTTCGATACGTCTTTGAAATATTTATTTCCAATCTTTTTTTTCTTCTTATTTCTAGACTATTGCGAAATTTCTAAATTTCATTTTCTGGGGACAGGAAAAAAATTCTTAGAATAATTTACTCTCTGATGCTGCATATATTTCTTTTGTGATAAGAAATATCTTTTTCAAGATAAAACGTTCAGATAGAAGATAATTTGAAATTGTAATTCCCATCCATTGGGAATGAATGGATCTTGCTAGTTAAAATGAGATTGCCAATTTTTTTTTGTTACGATGAGAAATTGCTTTTCTAGTTTATTCTGAATTTGCTCGATATAAACATTTGCGTTATTTATGATAGGTTATTTTGATTTTTTACTGCGTAAAGTCTTTTCTGACCCATTTCTGAATCAAAAGAAAACTAAGCGTATTTCTCTGTTCCTTTACTTTTTTTGAACTTTTCTAGCTCCTGAACATTGTCTCCTATTTTATTAGAAAAACTATTATTTATTAATTTACGTCTTTAGAAACGTGCTTATTTAATGAATCCCCGGTGTAAAATACTCGTATTTGAGTAATATCTCAATTCGCTTTCAAATAATAATCTGTTCAATTATCTTTTCAGATACTTTTATAATTTAAATGTCTGCAGCTGCATTACAATTTCATTTTTATAAAGCTACGATCTACAAAAATAAATGTAAAAATATTTTTTTAATAATTGGAATAATAAATTCTTCTTCACTCTCTGGAAAAAGATAAAATTTATTAGTTAATTTCTGTTATTCTTAATGATCTTAAGCTGACAGTTGATAAATACAATCGATAAAGAAGCAAAAGCGGTATTTAAATTATTTCTAAAGAAACAAACGAACAAAAAATTAATACTTGAAAGAAATAACAACATTGTTTTAATAATTAATTTACTTATAACTAAATAGAAGGCGATAATAGATTCCTTTTGTTTGAGTTAGGTAAGTTAACTGGCTGCAGTTCTTACAGAAAAGCAATTAAGAATTGAAGTACCTTGGAAGAGATAAAGACAGCAAAAGTTAAATTTTTATTGTGATTTCCTTATTTCAGAAAATGGAAGAACAGCATAAACTACTCGGAAGAAACATTTTAAGCTGCAAATAAATGTACCAAGTCATGTAAGAAGTAAAATAGAATTGTGTCTCTAAAGTTAGATTAATAAGATATTTTAGGACAGTATCTAATCAGTAATTTACTTAAATTTCGTCTCATAGGAAATACAGAAAAATAAAATACCCTACACCTTCCTCTGCTGTTTCCGCCTCTAACTTTATATCGGTTGGGACTAGGAGGATGAAAGAGGGTGGAAGACAATGCAACTGATGACAGCTTTGCAACTAGATGCCACATGCCTAGTTTAAAAGCAGTCACAGTTAGGAGTGAAAGTCTTTTTTCATCCTCTTACATTAAAGGGGATGCAGCAATCGGAAAACTTTTAATTCAAAAGTTCCGACCTGTAATGAGGTGATAATACGTCTAATTTGAATTATTTTTTCTATCGCCAATTGTAAGGGAGTTAAGGGGAAATAAAATTTCAACTCCCCCAATTTCCATCCCCTTTCAGCTGCATGCCCTCTCTATAAACTCGTCGAAGAGTTTCACCCTCCCTAAAGTATATCCCTCATCTCAGACAATCATATCCAATAAAAATACTTTAGCTATCGTGTTCACAGGATATAGTGGGTTACGAGGGGTGGCTTCGGGTTCTATGGACCATGATAGGAGAAATTGAATAGAAATTTTCCCGAAGTCCTGTCAGGAGAACCATTGTAATAGGTAGTTTTCCTTTAAGGAATCTATATGAAGTTAATATCTGACAGCATTACTAAAAATAAAGAAATGCACTTTTCTGTTTTAATGTTTACAGATTCAATACAGAGCCCAAAATTCTTGAACTTTTCCCTTAATGATTAAAGTGAGCAATTATCCGCCTTTAGGGAGGCCAGTTCTTTTGTAAGCTCTATCCTTCCTCGAAAAGTGTTGTCCTGCATGTTTGTATTATACATTATCATATTATAGTGTATTCTGTATTATTGTTGCGATGAATAAAATATTTCGTTTATTTACGATATTTTCCCCTTCAATTTATTTGTGTCCTTTTCATTTCAAAAAAGTTGGTCTCCTTATTAATGATACACTCATTTCTTGAATGATGCTTTTTCTTGAAAGATACCATGCTGACGCTTTTTTTTGCTATGAATGCATGCAATTATGAATCTGACGCAGGTGTAAGAGTACTCCTGAACGTTGAACAGAAGAAAAGGCGGTTTTAACTCTTAACAATTTTTGTTAGACATTTAGGGACGGAACAGACACAAAGATTGAAGAAAAAAGAAAAATATAACGAAAGGTAAGAAGGGCGATGCTCTTTACGATGATAACATCACAACACAACTAAAGCATCACAGAACATCTCCATAAATGTCACACTTCTTACTTGAAAGAAGAATCAGTTTTAATGACACTAGTATCATTTGATATCAGAGACGTATTCAGAGAAATTGGTGCCCAAAGCAAGTACCTAAACTGTTCCTCCACCAAATTTTTTAAATGATACACTTTTTACTTAAATGATACTTTTTCTCGAATGATACTTATATGCATTTTTTCTAATGACAGTTTATGCCAGATACTACAAAAATTGAAATTTCATTGATGGCCATTATATATGCACCGTGTGAGACACTGCTCTCCGTACACCTCTGTCATCCTGCGATAAATTTGTGAAGCATGCTCGCCTTCTGCGCGAAGAAGTTGGATAACTGCTCTTTATGCTTTTCTGGAGGAATTCATCATGCAACGAACTACGGAAACAACTATCCAGAAATGAGAATATTGATGCGAAGCCGTTAACTACGCAGGTGCAACTGGGAATACCACCACGCCATCTATCGGCTAGCACATTAACTCACTGGGATTTGATACAACGCCGATACAGCTAAGGTCTCCTTTTCATTTGGGAACACCTTATATTTTACAGGCATGAGAATTTTCTGAAGGTTGTTGCTTCAGCACTTTTAGTCGATTTTTACCTTCACGATAAGGAATTTTGGAAATATTCACTTTTTCATCCCCCTCTATCTTCTAACCTACTAACGCTACAAATATAAGACTACTTTTGTAGGAAATTTAATGTAGTTTAATTTTGAAATTATACTACATTAAATTCAAAACTACTAGAACCTATAGTTTGTTAGAAATTTCAAAAAACTGAAATCCACTTTAACCCTTCTGTACCCCTGGAGCACACCCCACCAGCGACGACTTTTGATATGTCGTTTGGGAAACTATCCCAACCAACTGTACAAAATAAAAAAAAAAAAAAAAAACACGACTTATGTTTTCTATTTTTCTTTCTTTGACTGGACTGAATATTTAGGTGTTAATCATGTGTAGACAATTCACAACTGGGTGACAAAAGTAGCCTTATTTATTTTGTTGAAAATATTAACAATTTTCGTCGAAAATAATCGTCAAAAAAGCTATTGTTTGAACAACGAAAGTTTCTTTTTAAACGCATTTTGGTATGAACTCGCCATACCACACATACTCAGAGAAAAGAAAATTTGTTATTCTGTTTTCTGTCTTTCTTCGACTATTTTGCTGCTATACTTTTTGACAGTGTATTAACTCTGTGAACATCGAAAGAATTTATTCAACAGAAGTCTTTTAGATTTGCTTCCTCTTTTTGATATGTTTTAAAGGCTGATATTTTTTGCACTCTTCCGTTTTCATTCTCATGAGGTGTTGGAGATGCATCAAGGAATCAATCAAAACTATCTTAGTGACTTCACGTGTTTGGATTTTCGCTACATTACCGAAGTTTTTCAACTGCATTGCTTGTTCGAAACTAGTCTGTTTCCTTTTTGTATTAATTTAGGAATTAAAGAGCAAAAAAATATGAATATGGGTTAGAAGAAAAAGAATAGCCTTAGATTTATTTTTTAACCTAAAAGATAGTGTAAAATACAATATTTTGCTATCTATATGGATTAAAATCATTTGGTCAAAATATTTGGTTTTATATCTTGAAAATTCGATGGATTGTCTTAACTTTTTAAAGGGCCATTTTTTAGTAACGATATATTAGAATATTCTTTTGGGTGACATTAATTTAAGAAAAGAAATTTGTTTACAATATTTTATAAAATTAATTTGATTCGTTGGATTAAAAAAATCAAGATACTTCTTCATGATTCGAGATAAGAAATTTACATACAGTTATTTGATTCATTGAAAAAAATTGACGCCAACTTACGCCAACCGGCACATTACAATTACGTTATCGGCACATTACAATTTAAAATAATAATAATGATAATTAATGCGATTGTTAAAACCACATTATGTGAACGATGCGTTTATTAATATTTTTTGAGGTTCCTGAAGTTGTTAAGAGATAGAAACTTTAGCCAGAGGTGGTAGAATAGCTTCCATGGACGTTGAAAAATTGATGAATTTTGTGGTAAGAATACTTCGCAGAGAGGATTAAATAAATAACGGTAAAACCCAAGAAATATTGAAAAATGTCTAAAGTGTGGCGAAATTACGAGATCTGTGTGCATTTCTAGTCAGAAAATTTGAAAATGGGCTGCAAATGAGAACCATCATCTAGTAAAAGAAGACTATATTGTTTGGCCAGCATTAAGGCCACACAGTTGGAGAGATATCGGCGTTTCTGGGTGTGACAATATCTATCCTGAGTACAGTGCATAAACAATGGCATTTGTCCGAGACAAAGACATGGAGAAACAAAACCGGCAGAAAGACGATGTTATTCTTGAATGAATCGTAAGTACACTATATGATTAGAAGTATGAGGACTCTTTCGAATTCTCACATTTTTTAGAATTTCCCCGACAAGGCTAGATCAACTGCCCTTGAACTTAGTCGATATAAAGAATAGACTCTAACTCATATTTTGCTGTGAAGATTCGGTCAAGAGGGCATTTAGGAGACCGACCAGAAACTGATGAAGGAAAAAAAACTGGTCTCTTTGAGATTTTTTAGAAAACCTTTATACCTTTCAGAATATACTTGCTATTTTTACGAAAATGCATGTAAGCAATGCGCATATTCAGCAAAACCATTTATGATATTTGTAAATCTTTATCAGCTTCATGTGGAACGGATTGAGCCCAGATTTTTTTATCTTCATCAATTTCTGGTCGGTTCCCTAAATGTACTCGTGACTGAATCTTCACTGCAAAATGTGAATTAGAGTCTATTCTTTATATGGCCGAAGTTCAAGGGCAGTTGGTCTAGTCTTGCCGGGAAAATTCTAGAAAATGTGAAAATCCGAAAGAGTCCGGATACTTTTGACCATATAGTGTATGCGAGGCGCATGGTATTACTAATTTCTTTTAAAGCAGGAACCAATTGATGTCAAGCTTAGATTGTGCTGGGAACTGAACCGTACGAAACTGTTCAACTGTATGTTCTGGGGACGTCTTCGGATCGCAGCATTCCAAAACAGAATAGATTACTTTTAGGTAAAGCATGTAGGTACTGGGCTGTGGATGACTGGTAATGTGTAGTACTCCCAGACGAATCATGCTTCTTCATTCAAGTGACAGAACGTTTCCTTGCTTCCAAGACATCGGGAAAATCGCATCGTACTGTCCAGAGAATAGTGCCGCTCGTGGATGGACGTTAGGTGTTTTTTGGTGTATTATGAGGTTTGGTGCTTGTGAGGTATTTGGCGGATGGAGTTAAACAACTCGTGCAAGTTGACACTCATACGCATATTGTGCAGATAACCCAATCTTCAATAATCACCGCTTATGAGGTATTTCTGCTTGAAGAGGACATTTTTACCAAAATTGACAACAAAAGCGGAAATTGTTCTGTTCGTCGCTCCAGATGTCATCTGGACTGGCCCACAGAACATGAATTTGATGTCCTATAACTTACTTTGGCCACCACTTTTTCTGATCTTAAGATAATTGAGAAAGGATGATACACTTTGAAATGTTCTATCAAGAGGAATGTTGCACGTCAGTAGCTACTTACGAAACGGACGGGGAGCGAAATACGTTGCAGGTGCAATTCAGTATATTTAACCAGAGAAAGCCATTTGGATTTCATTGATTATAAAGATAAGCGTGGAATAAGTTACTGATAAGTTGCTTTTATGAGTTTTAAAAGTATGCAAACTAGTTAACCAATCAAAATTTTAATTTAAAACCAATACGTGTCTTTTATTCCAAATATTGCAACAAAAAGTGTAAGAAAAAATAATTTATTTCAGCTTTCAGTGGCCTTTGGAGTTCTTTATGAATTCCAGGAAAATTCTACCGCAGTTTTTATCCTTCTTAATTGTAACATTTAATAGATTTTTTTACCCTCTTTTATAGTGAAACATAATTAACAAAGCACATTTTATATTTATTTTACTGTTTTCAGTTGAGATTCATTGTACCGATTTATCATTAACAGTGAAGTTATTCCTCATGATGAAATGGCCATGGCGTCACGTGAATTTACTTCACTTTATATTTTGATTTAATTCTAAATAGAGCTCTGAATGTGTTAATTCTCGATTTGTATGTTATGCTAGTTGTTTTACCTTTGTTCTTGACATTTTTATTCGTTTAACTCATTGATAAAACTTTCAGATTAAGGATTGGTCCTAAAAATTCAATTTGCTAGCAAAAGGTGAACTGTAACGAAATGGCTATAGGAGAAATATCTTTTTCTTCAATATTGCATGAAGAAGATTTTACAGCATATTATTGCACATTTTTCTTACAATTTACTATTCCTCCCGTGAATATCTCATTAAAGCTTTCTATTCTTTACCGTAATTCACAACTGTAATGAAACCCGGAATCAAAAGACTTTATCTGAAAAATAAAAAGGACCTTAACATGTTGTTAAATTATATTGACAACTGCTTTCGATTTCTTGTTGAATTCACTTTCAGCCAACTGAACTCAGACAAGTGGTTTGAACCAATTAAGCCGGATATTAAAAGCAGCGAATTAAAAGCTTTTAGAAAAAAAATCTCTTTACATCAGGATTAGTGAATTCAACGATTTTTACACACCTTATTTAACTTGACTTGTTTCCAGTTTATAAAAATATAATTTTATAATCGAGCTTTCACTCACTTATTGATGTGCTAGAATTTTGAAATTTTGTACACATTGTGTTCCCGAGAACAATGCTCTATTTTTATATTTTCTGGATTTAATTATCAGATAATCGATTAATGTAAGTAAATTTTGATTTCACACACATGGTGCCACCTGGTAGTAACTTCAGAATGAAAATCTATCATATTGATAATATTGAATTTTAAATTGGAGACTTAACAAAAGAAAGCAATAAAAATAAAGAGCTTCCTACCTTTTCTGACACTAGTAAAATGTGTTTTAACAAAATTGTGCTAAATTTAATTACTCTTTAATCATTACTTAACAAAATCAAAAGCTAAATCTGCAACTTAGTTACAGCATGACAAAGAAACTGAATTTTAAAGCTGTAGGGTATTATTTTTAAACAGCAATTAAAAAAGACAGAAAATGCGAATTAATCAGAGATAATGTTTTAGAGTATTTTGTTTCTGGTTCGGAATGACTTTCCTGTTTCTTACTGAATAAGAGGTATCATTTTTATGAATTTTTTTCCAACATAGACCC
The DNA here is from genome assembly GCA_013235015.1 of Araneus ventricosus. Taxonomy (NCBI): domain Eukaryota; kingdom Metazoa; phylum Arthropoda; class Arachnida; order Araneae; family Araneidae; genus Araneus; species Araneus ventricosus. The sequence goes on along the minus strand of BGPR01042102.1, from coordinate 5,172 downwards.
ATTGAAATGTTGAAGTTAATCAGAAATTTCACAATGAGGAGGAGAAGATAGGAGAAGTTTTGAATGAGAATTCAATGGCAAATTCATCAGGATTTTTTTCCAGGAGATCAAAGTAGTATCCGGAAGATCAAAGAGTGATTTTTTTTAACTGCAAAACTTTTCAATGAAGGCTTTCGTTCTGAAGATACATCTGAAAGGTTGTTAGAAAGAAATAAGTACATGGAAAAATAATCTTGCTGACCCGTATAAAAAAGCATACAAATAGAGAGTAGTGTAATCGTCAAAATATTCGATCTCCGGAGTTTGGTAGATCTCTGTGTTTTAGATTTCCCTTTGTTTGAAAACTTAAATTTTTTTTTTTTGAATTAGACTGTCTGACTGCAAACTTGATATTTTTAAAACGCAATGCGCTATAGCTTGTGTAAATAGAATAGGCGACTCAAGGACAGGCGATTTTCCCACTCTCCACACTTCCCCCTCACAGTTACCATAGTTTCGGCAAATCTTGCTTCTTCCCCACGCCAGCACATTTCAGTAAGAAGTTGGAATATGAAACAAGAAGTTGGATATTCTGGCTACTATTTGAAAGCTTACATGCTACTGAAATATACTTACACCATGATGATTTTTTATGATGTTTAATAAGAGCTTTATAAATATTTTAACATAATTATTTTTGTGGTTAAAATTAATTTAAAATGGCAATGTAAGCAAACAATTTTATTCAATCGTTAAATTTTTGAAATATTTTACTTCGGTAAATTAAAAAAAAAACTAATGAAAATCTAACTTTGTTATCTTGTGGAATAATTAAAAATACTTGGTTTTGTATACTGAACCTATTTTGGTCACACTTTCTCAATAAATAAGTAAATAAATAAAAAGTTGTAAATTTTAATATTAGAAATCTACATAATATCGTTACAGATATTAACTATTTACAAAAATATCCAAACATTTAAACATGAGAAAACAGGTTCATTAGATGCAGAAATAATTATTCATTATACAAAAATAAGATCTTGAATTTTTAAAAAAGCTTAATAAAGATAAATGTCACTTTAATAAATAGTATACACTTTGAATAATACACACGTTTAATAAATTCATAAATTAAAAAAATAAATACATACAATTTCAGACATAGTTATGATTATCAGGGTAAATTTTTTGCATGTTTCACTTCGAAAGAAATAAAAGGTTTAGCCGCCATTATCCGGCTAGCTCACAGGAAGTGAAATTGACGGTTAAAATAACGTTGGGCAAAGTTGAATTAAATGAAATTTATTCGTTCACACATCTTCCACATAGAATTATTCTGGGTTAACTAATATTACATCACATATATACAACTCGCTAATCATGGCGATATTTGCTCATCCCGTGAGAGGAAAGCCAGCCAGCCTTCTCGCGCGAAGGCTTAAGTCACACTGTCTCTCGTTCTTCGGAAAGTGAAAGGTCTTTGCAGCGCCATCCACCGGCAGGTGGGCGAGACAAAATGTCATTGTCACAAAGGATTATAGAACGTAAAAATCTCTAATTTAAACGTTCTCAACTTAAAAAACTTCATCTTCGCTTTCGCTGAAACTGCTTTCACTGTCATCTTGTAAATTGATAATAATCCTTTCGATTGCATCGTCTTTTGTACTTGATTTAGCGAAGTCCTGTTCTTGTAACTTCTCCGCATGTTTTACACATTTTTTCCAGTCGTCCACTGTTACGTTAACTTCAGTGAGCAATTTCCTATTATCGTTAATTTTAAAGGTTTTATTGTTGTATGCAATTTCACCTGCGCCCAGATAAGTTCTATTGGGTCGCATTGGCAGTGATACTGTGGTCTCATGATTGCATGTCTTATTTCGTACGCTATTTGATCAAGCTCATATGCTCTGTATTTTTCTTTGTGATCCTTTACAATGTTCAATAGTTCTGGTCTGGTTTTGGTGGCCTTGTGAGGAATATTTTTGTTCAGAAGCCATGCCACAATGTCAGCTCTTTTGTCTTTGTAGAGGGAATTTTTCCTGCATATAAAGAATGATAGCTCGCATTGTCCATAACAAGGATGCATGGTTCGTCCAATCCTCTTAGTAAATCGAGAAACCACTTTTTAGAAACTTCACTGTTCATCTCCTCGTGATAGTCAACTGTACTTTTGGATTGGAATACCAGTTGTGCAGACGGAATAAAGCCTTGATCAGCAGATCCGGCATGACAAATGATCAATCTAGATCCTTTCCCCAACGGAACTTTTAAGCCTCCTTGGCTAGTGGAATTTTGCAAAATAAATTTAGGTGAATGGTTAGCGTTTACCTAAGTTTCATTAAGGTATATCACTGGCCTGGATAAAGAATCGTTTCTCAAGTTGTGCATTTTTCTCAAAAAACTCATACGAGAAACAATAATGTCGTTTCTTTCCATTAAAAATTTGCGACCATCATTGCACTTTTTGTATTAAAATCCCAAATTTTTCAAAATTACCCACAATGATTTTGTGCATCCAGAAAAATTAATTTTTTCTATTAAGTAACGACGTACGACGCTTTTGTCAAAATCATCCAAGTCTGTAATAGGTTTTGTTCGCGGATTTTTTTTCCTTAGGTGACTCGAAAACTGATGAATGAAAAATTATGAAAAATCAGAAAAAATTGTCATGTAAGAGCTTTCCTTCGATAGAATTTTTAATTAAATTTCTTTTTATGATCACGTGCCAAACGAGGAAGAAGCCGCAAGTGATAACCAAATAAATTAAGTTATAATAGGTTAATAAGTTAATAGTTAAGCTATTATAAGCAAAGTTATAATAGCTTATAACTTTTATTAAAAAAGTTCTAAGTTATTTTTTTAGATAATGTAAACACCACTCATTAATTGATGCATTATATTTTCTTTATGTATTAAACTATTAATTTTGCAAAAATTTCTCTTGCTTTTTTGGAAACTATTGAAAGTAATGTTAGTTTTAATTTGCGTACTCGGGTTTCCAAGCATCTTTAGGGAAAATAATAATATTTATGTATTATTTTATATTTAATATTGTAATAGATGCATTTATCCGGCAGATGGCGCTGCCTCCCTCCCTCTAGGAGATGACTCTTGGACAGTGTGAAAAAAAAAGACACTCGAAGAGATCCGGTGTTGTTGAACCGTAGAAATGTATTTTTGTCTTTTCTATGTTAAAGGGACTTGGCACCCCCAAATTTTTTTTCTGCAATTTTGATCAAACTTATTAACTTTTGTAGTAAATAGATGTAAACTGTGCCCCAAATGTTTTTGAAAGGGACCTTTCAATGCACTTAACAGAGATAGGGATCGGATTTTGTGAAAGTTTTTGGAAAATATCAGACTTTTTCACTTTGTACATCTTTAAAAAATTTCTAATCAAAATTTTTACAAATCCATCCCTAACTCTATTAAGCATGCATTTGTGAGTGAACAGAAAAAAATTTCAAGTAATTAGAATAAAAAGAGATTGACTTCGCATATTGTAGCAGACACAATTTTGGTAAAAAGTAAACTGAGAAAAACAGCTTTAAAGATTTCAACACAATAAAATTGTAATAAAAACAACTTATATGAAGTTAGGTTTTTTTCAGAGCAATAACCTGACATTTGTAAGTCCTAAGGTATCAATTTTATTAATATATATTATTACCATATTTATTAATGAACATCATCATATATAGGGATAACTAGAAACATCTCAAAAAAATTAGAGAAATTTCTCTTTTTTCAAATCTTTTAAGTTAAAATATTTAATAAATGATCTGCAGTATTATTTATCAAATATCTATTATAACAGTGCAAAAATTTAAAACAATTTTATTGAACTTTTATAGACAGTGAGAAATTCAATGATGATGATGACTGAAATGTGTTTAATAAATAATAAGAAGCGAAAGCAATAAAACAGTAAACAAACAAAGAATAAACCGTTACTATTTGAAACAACTATTTTGCTTTGCTTTCATGGAAAAAATTAGGTGGCTTTGCAACTTGCACATGAAATATGCACGATTTAAACATTGGAAGTGGACGTGGCACTTGATAACGTGTTATAGACAAAATAACTTAATATATCTCTAAACATTTGTCTGCTTGTTTTGAAACGTTCAGATTATTAAGTCAAAGGTTCAAGGATAATTTTCCACTCAAAATTTGAAAATCGATATTTTCATGGATATTTCCGAAATTCTTAGGGTGCCAAGTCAAGTAAAAACTGTACATAAACATTTAGTAATCATTAAATAATTACTTATCATTTCATAGAGCCCACTTCATTTCGTCAGGAAAATATTTTTTCTGTGGATTAAGTGATGGCCCTCTCAGCAATCCCTGCTAAATAAGAAGAGCCGTTATAATATATATTATGAATATGGGTATCATATTGAACCAATTTATACTTATTATGAACCAGTATCCACGAAATTGCTAATCTATTTCACGTTGAAGAAAATGCAATTTATAAGATATTAATATAATTATGCTGATCAAAGCAAAGGATGATTTCTATTTATGCCTTTTAATCAGTACCATTTACAAGTTTGAGGAAATGTTTGCTGGTAAATGCATTTGATTTCCTAAATATGGAAATTTGTATAAGCCCAAATGAGAGAGTTGTTATTTTTGTCAGATGGAATCTAAGTCCTAAATATATCATCAAAGAAGTTCTGCTTAGTTCGTTGAATTCATTACTGAATTGAAGGAAGTTAATTTAGAAATAGTTTAGTCATGAATTAATATAATATAATAGTAATAAATTCGTTTAATTAAAGGATAGCAATAAAGTGGTGTAGATAAATCATTCTTTTCAGTTTTTTTATGTATAATTTGCTTCTAAGAAATTCTTGAGGAAAAAGGATGGAATATACACTGGTAGACATAATTATAAAATCAGGAAATTTTCATCTTGTTTTAATTATATTTTAGCTCAGTTTAATTTTGCTTTAATAAAATAATGATGAAAAATTACAAAAATGCATCAAAAATTAGCGTGACTCATAAATAAAATGTTAATAAGAAAATGCGGAATTTTAAAATTTTAGAATTAAGTGAAATCTGGACAAAATTATAAACTTAAAGGTAAAAAATTCTGGAATGTGATATTTTTTGTTCGTATAAGTTCATCTTAATTAAAGAAAAGGGTCAATATTGCCATTAGTGACTGTTATTTTC